>MDKI01277284.1:0-40699 GCA_005239505.1 Nicotiana paniculata | reverse complement strand
TCGTAACCCGTGCGGTTCACATTTTCCCCTACCCAGCCCGGCCCGGCCCACCCGATTAACACCCATATTCATCCCTGATGATTTCTCATTGTTGAAGTGTGTGACCATTTCATCTAAAAGCTTAAGCTGTTAGAGAGAATACACATTTATTTACTTAATTATGTCTTCAACACGCCCCCTCACGTGCGGGCTTGATTCTTTTTTATAAGCCAAGCACGTGGAAATTCTTTTTGATATTGGGTGGCGGTGAGACTCGAACCCACGACGTTGAAATGTGTGACCATCTCATCTAAAAGCTTAAGTTGTTAGAGAGAACACACATTTACCTACTTAATTATGTCTTCAACACTCAACAGTGTCAATATTGTTCTCGACACCTGAAGGTGACAATGATAACAAATCAATGATTACAAATAAAAAATAAGTAATCAACCTCAGAACCATGTAGATGGCCATTATCTTTCATGGGCTGCTTTGACGATTCTGCGACAGGGAATGGTGGCTGAGGCGGGAGAATATAAATCACTGTCAACCTGCATTCATCAACAACACGTCCTGCCTCCTTCTTGAACTACAAGGAGATCGTTACCAGTTCAACAAACTAAAATGCTATAGCCACTAATTAAAGCTGATATGATCCACCATTTAGTTTAAACTTAATAAATATTCAACTCGTTGATTAAACTTAAAAACCAGCATGACAGTAAAATACCACAATGGAGTTACAATTTTGTAGTCGTGACAAATTCAACATATTAAATGGGTAGTACTATTACCATTTCTTGGGTAAAATCTTGTGGAGTTGTGCGAGGATTTGCAACTACACTCTGAAGTAAAAACTTGTCCTTGCATTGCATGTCAGAAGGGGCTTCCTTCTGCGCTTGCATAGTTACTACGGAAGATGCATAAATGAACACTAATGACTAACCATGATTTTAATAAATTCAATCTACATTTACTTAAATTTTCATCCTAAAAATTCAAAAGACCATAGATGACTTCACTTAAATTTTCCTTTTTCTCAATTAGTGGATGAAATTACCAATAAGATCATAAGTTGATCCAGGCAACACAATTCCTTTGTTGGGACGAACGCAATACTTTTTGGGATTCGTCGTTTTGACCTGAAAAATAATATGTACAAGAAATCGAAATCGCTACTGTAAATATACATTTTGAAAATCCAACAAAAAATATTACAGGAAAGGAGAAAAATATGATTAAGGAATTAACCCTGAAAGCGACATGGTTTAAAGTCTTATTTGACAAATGAAGCGAGCAACTGATTTGTTTCTTCAGCTCGACTGATCAACCCCATTATACACACAGAGAAAATCATTAAAATGATTATGAAAATATAATGTTACAAAAACAGAAAAGAAGAGATGGGAAATGAGGAAACTGACAGGGATATTTGAGGTCAAGTGGGTCGACATTCAGAAGCTCGCCACTGCTCATTTTCTCCTGAAAGCAAAAGGTCAATCAGAAGGGAATTAAATGTATCAAAGAGTCGAGAGAACAACAGAAAGAGGGAGAAAAATAAAAAGATAGCAAAATAACTAGGAAGACAGAAACAAGTATGCCATTACTAAATTTCAGTAAAGACCCTTCAAAATTCATAATTCCAACTCAAGCATTTATGACCTGAAGGCATAAGAATGCACAATAAATAAACATTAGGGATTTCAAAAAGGACAAACCTGGGCCGTGCCAATGCTTTCCCGATGAAACTGACATATCTTACCAAGTGCAAAAACAGCAGAATAATATACATCTTCATTCTCAGGTTCACGAGCTCGAAAATGCATTATCACTACATTGATCCTTGAAACAGCCTCTGAATCATGTCATAAGATCTAGTAAGTACAAGAATATTATAGCACTTTTTGTCTAGTTCCCCATGATGAGAAGAATCTCAATATCATATTTAACGATACTACACCTGTAACAAAAGGTTTGAAAACGGTCCCACCATATTCTGCATAAAGTGCAAGTCCATAAAGAGCACACTGAACACAACAAAATGATGTTTGGTTAAATCAAATTATGAGCAACTTGAATAAGAAAACCTCTCAGCAACCACTAAGGCACCCAAACCTGTCTAACTGTTGGATGTTCGTCATTGCTTGCATCCAAAAACAATGGTAGAAATACATCACAGTACCTAGTTACAC
Organism: Nicotiana paniculata; assembly: GCA_005239505.1. Taxonomy (NCBI): domain Eukaryota; kingdom Viridiplantae; phylum Streptophyta; class Magnoliopsida; order Solanales; family Solanaceae; genus Nicotiana; species Nicotiana paniculata. The sequence continues at coordinate 38,525 of MDKI01277284.1, read as the reverse complement.
AGGAAATAATTTTTATCAAAACGGTGAATCCAACCATTTAAGAAAAACTCATACACACAAACCCACTTCAGAGTCACTTCAGGGCATTCCCTCACAAGGCTAGCAAAGATATCAATTGGTGTACATCTCTCTTGAGCTGTATTTTCTTTGCCCTTGGCAGAAGCAAGAAAAAGTGAAAAAATTAAATTAAAAAAAGGAATAAGATATATATAGATATAAATAAATAAGTATAGTGTTAGAATGAAGGTGATTATCATGTCTTGCACTTACCCACAAAGGAATAAGGTACGATGACAGCTCGTCAAAGAAAGGCAAGAATGCTGCCTTGAAGGTTTTGATCAATGTTGTTAATACTCGACGGAGCTGATTAAAAAAAAGAAGAAGTTCAAGATATTCGATAGTAGCAGTAGAACCAACGTGAGGCTTGCATAACGTGTACAACAATGTGTTACTTATATCTGAACTTCATACTTAAAATGGAACATACCTGGATAAAAATGTTATCTTCTTGCTCTTTTTCCCCCCTCAGCAATTCTTCTTCCTCAGCATCAAAGTCTTCTGATTTTTCTCTCTCTTTGAGTTTTCGTTTTCTGTTTGAACTTTCTGTAATGACATGCTTTACCTCATCCACTATTCTATAAAGCTGACCTTCATTGACAAGTGGTCCACAGATCTGAAAGAAGAAACAGATAACTGAAAATTAGGGGTGTCAAACCGGGAGGTTGGGCTGAATCTGGATGGGTTAAAATGGACTGACTACTTGGGTTGAAATGGGCTGGGTCAAGATGGATTAAACAACAAAGTTTGCCTATATATGTGCAACGACCCAACCGTCATTTTGAGTTTTAACACCCTGTTTCTTGACTTGAGACTTCCTATAGGTTCATACCTAAGTTGCTCGGACTCGGGTGCGTGTATCCAATACGGGGACGGATCCAAGTATCGGATTCGGCGAAATCTAAATTTTTAAAATTCGGGGGTGCGGATCCGGATATGGATACAGGTGAGGGGATTCGGCTAATACAAAATAGAGCTATAAAATATTGCACAATCTTTCATTCTCCAAGATGGACATTATTCTTCCATTGTTCTAAATCTGTTTTATTTTTTATTTTGAGAAATCAAAATCTCAATTTTTCACCCAAATTTGTCGATGGACTCCAGTCAAAGGGTCCGAAGTCAGTTGATCGTATCCGGACATATGCCGTCCCGGTATCCGTCCCGTACCCGGACGGGGACGGCACCAAAATCGAAGAGTCCGAGCAACTTAGGTTCATACAATGGTTTGGGACTTGCGGGTATGGGTGGTTTTCGATCCCGAGGGGCTCAGGGGTGCTTCAGAACCATTACATGCAAATTGGAACTTCTAGAGTAGAAACGTCTATATGAATTAAGAGATACGTTAGCAAACCAAAATCTCTCATCTCCGCTTGAAACTTGTAATGCCCTAATTACGGTAGTATTTAAGGTAACCTTTAGGCTAGTGGCGGAGCTAGAATTTTTTCGGCGGAGATCAATATAAAGAAGTAAACCTACGAAGAAGTAAGGGGTGTCAACATATAGTGTATATACATAAAAAGAAATTTTTTACCTAACGGGGTAAAAATTTAAACGATGTAACCAAATGATACTATTTGTGCAAATCTCCCACTTAAAATCCTATTTAATTTCAAATGTCAATATTTAAGCATTTTAATAAAGTTTAACCTGTGTAGGCTTTGATTCACACACATAGTAAGAATTAAATAAGGAGCTCCTACTTTACTTGATCCCCTGAGCATATTAGCATGCAAGTCATTGCTCTTTGTCCCCATATCTTCTCTGTATAAGAGATGTGCTAAGCTTTCTTTTGCTTCTAAATGGAATAAATATAATTGATATGAGTTTGGACAAGTGTTATGTTTAGATTACTATTGATTATTGAAGGAGAAATAATTGGAGTAATTTACTGTATGGGAATGTAAAGGCCAACAGTATGATCAAGTTGGAACATAAAAAGTCCAAAAGAAACACTGCAAAGCTTGGATAAAAAATTAGCTCCCATTTGGCCATAGATTTGGCTTCATTTTTTCAAAAAAAAAATTGAAAACACTGTTTGTTTATGAAATATGATCATGTTTTGGGAAAAGAAATTTCAAGTTCCCAAAAACTGGTTTCGGGCAGTTTCTGGATGAAATTTTTCTTCCAATCACAAAACTTCAACTTTTCTTCAAATAAAATGCATGTCCAACTTCAACTTTCAAAAAATTCTTTTTTAAAGTTTCAATCAAATCTATGTCCAAACGCTAGCTAAAGAAACTGTCTTAGTTAGAACCAAACCTGCAGGCAACCATTCAGTCTATCCAACATGAATGGACATACTTCTATCATAGGCTCCTGCGTGAGATAACAAATCAATTGTCACTTTCTCTTTATCCAATTGGACCTTAAACATTTTGCGCACCAGAACAAAAAAGGAAAAAAGAAACAACATGATGTTGATTAAGGACAACCTCATGCAAAGCTTCTATCAAAGACAGTATTATAATGTCTGACAACTTTGTGAAATATGACTCACTTCCACCTTGCGCAATCCCTTTCTCAACAGCCAGTTTAGCAGAATACAACAAGTTATATATGGCTTAAACATGCAAAAAATAGAAAATTTGCATCAGCAAGTGGAGAACTTACAAGAAAACAAAGAAACCTTATGAAATCACGAGAATTCTCACCTTCAACAGCTGTTTTCCGGACATTGTGGGTATGGAATTTCAGAAGCGGTAAAACGATTGAAACAACCTGTTTTCATGCCTTAGCCATTGATATCCCTTATTTTAGTTTGACTTCACTCAACAATACATAAAAAAGGCAGCGGGTTACACTAAACTCCCGCTATGCGCGGGGTCCGGGGAGAGGTCGGACCACAAGAGTCAATTGTACGCAGCCTTACCCTGCATTTCTGCAAGAGGATGTTACCACGGCTCGAACCCGTGACCTCCTGGTCACATGGCTGAAACTTTACCAGTTACGCCAAGGCTCCCCAATACATGAAAAAATGAAAAACGTGCAGGTGACCATTCATGCCAACCTGGGGAATCCACGGGTAGAAGTCTTCCTCTAATTTGTCAGCATAGCAGCAGAGGATTAAACAGGTTGAAACAGGTTCAAGTTGAGCACATTGAATAATAAAAAAGGGCATGACTTCACTCATGTATGGAAGAAAATCCCGTCCCAGACAAGTGCAAATGTTACCACATGTCTGCAATGAAACTAAGAAAATAAAAAGAGGCCAATCTAAAAAGAAATTTGATCTTAAAATCGAGTAATTTAGACATACCCTTAGCAAGTTCAAAGAAATAGGATCATCCCCCTTCGAGTATAGTCCTTGTAATGATATAATCCCTTCCATAACCTTTAATGACAACAATAAAAAGGAAATAAATACGAAGTAAGCTCTATGTTGAGAAATGACCAAAGGTAAATAAGCTAACACTAGCACATGCCAAGACAATAAAAAGAATGCCAAGAGAGGTGGAAAAGTAACACTGTCATTATTTTGTTGCACATAATTGTTGAAAGAAGTTGTAACCCAATAGTAATATATTTTATGGTTTGGCTATGATAAAGCCATGTGATAAAGCATAACAAACGAAACAAGAACAAAGCAATCCCAATCGATGGCATCAATATATTTGTTCAGTATCCCATGATCAGTAAGGAACTAAAAAAGATGTGTCAGGTATCCTATAAGCATGGCATCAATACGTGTGTTCAGTACTCGGCAAAGTTGGTAGAAGACCTGCACTGCGTCTTCTCTAAATTTCTCCTTGCCACCAGCAGACCCAACAAAGCTTATGCACTGCAACGCTAGGCCATGAAGTCTGTGAGTAGACTTAAGATCTGCATTTCTCAGGACAGCTTTCAAGTGTGGCATAACAGTGTCATAGTAGGTCCAGAAGTGCCCCTGTTGACGTTTAATATATTAGCCTTCATGATTGATAATATAAGAAGAAATAGAACGGAGTCAAGAATAAATGCGCCAGTTAATACCTTAACAGATAGAGAAAGACGGGACAACGCCCTCAATGCTGCTTCTTGGACCATTAATTTGCCATTCTGCATTTCAAGCAACAAAAGGACACGAAAAATTACATCATTAGTCCCCTTGCAGTTGTCAGCAGTGACATATCTTTATAATTTGACGACCTCTATATTGACACACCTGTATAAGTACAAGCAGTTTGTTAACTAATTCATCCAGGTAAGGTTTCAAAGTTTCTGGCTTGTTGCATTCACAGAACTTCCAGAGAGCTAACGCGGCAGATGCCTATAAAAATGCCAAAAATGTAAAAGGACCAAATTACTTGGCATCAGCAACTGAACGGATTCACATCTACCACATCTTTATGCTTATGTTCCGAACCTCCACTGACATTTAGGTAATTATTACTCCCTCTATAATCTCATATAGTACAACCATTCAATGTTCTTGTAAGTCAGGAAGAGTGCTCTTATTGCAACCCAAATAAAGTCATAACATAAAATTTCCAGAAACACACTGCCGAAGCCAATTATTTAGAAAGAATTAATAACATCAATTGTAAGAAATTCTAGAAGAGATATTACACAATATAATCCTTAATTTGCCTCGCGTTTCAGAAAGCAAAAGTGATTGTTAAGAATCAATTGGGAACAAGAATTACAGCAAAGAAATGAAGCCATATATAGCCAAGAGACTTCTTAGAGTATCTCAGAGATTATATCAAGAAATCAAGCAGAATGAAATAAGATGAGTGGTCTGATAAAGAGCCAACTCCGACAATTGTGGAATATTTACTCTTAAACCATGATTGTTAGGAATCAATATTCTCTTTGTGGATAAAAACACAATTTAAAAAATTAAAGCGGGTATTAGACTTGGGCAAGGGTAAAGAAACTTTATGGTATATGAGCCCCTTGTTGAGGGGTGCAGTAAGAATAAAAACTTTTGTTGGTTGTTTCATGTATCAATGATCGATAATCTAATCCTTCTTTGTAGCTTGCAATTTTTTTTTAGGAAACTTGCTGCATCCATGAATAGCACATATCACATAGGACAAACCTGCACTCTTGGATGAGAATAATCCAAAGTTGCAGCTAATGCAGGAACTACTTGGTTATGGTATTGTTCTTGATAATCTGGACAGTAGACAGTCGACAAGTTCTGAATTGCCTCGCAAGCAGCCAGTCTGACTCGAGGATGAGGATCTTGGAAACAACTTAGAGCCATATTCACTGGTTGCTTCAGATTCTTAAACATCACCTGTAATAGCAAAAAGAAGCCATGTTTACGGAGTAATTGCCTAAGGAATAAAAACTAAAAAGATAACTTTAAACACGTAATGAACATAGTATAAAGCATTCTGGTAGTGTAATAGGGGCAAACTCTCTTATATATTTAAGCAGTTTTCCAGCAAAAAGCACCTCTTAAATGCTAGGAGTTGAAATAATATTATATCCTTTATAATCAAACAACTACTAATGTATTGAGACAGTTGTTGTATGTACCAGATTTGAGCAACCTTTAGCAATATGAGCAAGTGCGACGAGAGCTGCATGGCGCTTCTCCCACTCTGTGGCAACCACGTAAGCAGACAGCTGCTCTTTAGCAATATGAGCAATAGACTTACCTCCTAATGCAACAGAAAACCTGCCTAAACAGTCCACACCAACTTTAAAATTACTTGTTGCCCCTGTATTATCATAGTCGGTCTTGGCACTATGCCAAGCAGGGTCATCCTTAATAGCTAGTAACAAATTCAGTAACATTGTAAAACATCTGCCAATAAACGAGGGCAACTTCCTCATCATCCCAGGTGTCCTCTCCCTTTCCTCAACCAAAGTTATCAAAAATTCAACGGCCCGTTGCCTTGTCCCCTCTTTCAATTTCTCATCCTCTGCTATCTCCATCATTGAACCTGCAACAATCACTAGCTGCCGCCTAAAGAATTTAGGCTCATTCTGCGCTAACTTTATGAAAAGATCCAGCATGTAATGTGCTGCATCCTCCTGATCCTTACTGTTGCTCAATGTGTCAGTCAAGATCCTCATAACACCTGGCAATAAATCTTGAAATCGCTCCTTTCCATTTGAACTCGATACGCACTGAATGAAGGTGATCACAGCTCTTGTGGCGTAGATCCTCACATTGAGACAAAGGGTATCATCATTCAGTGTATTAAGGAATAGTTGGTGCAAATCTTTTATGCAAGGGAATGTTGTTTCATCTATGTGCTCAGCTAGTTTTCCAAATATTAAGAAACCTTCCGCTCTCAAGTGGTTGCTTGAACTAGAATTAATGACGCGTTGGTACAGGCATGGCAATATTTCAGGCCAGGTGTTATCTAGGAGAAGTGAAACGGTGTCAATGAGCTTATGGATGATGAAATTTGATTCTTCTTGCTCAATACGAGCAAGGATCATACACTTGATGGTGGATCGAGTGGAGACACTCAGATTTTGCCAACTGCAAATGTCGTCCTTATCTGTAAGCAACTTCTTTAGGATGAGAGCACACACATGACGGGTACGAAGGCGGTGGCAAGGGCGGCCAAGATAGTTAGCAAGCTTAATAACAAGGGAATCTGGATGCATCTGCTTCATCATGTAAAAAATACACTGAGTTTCCGGATCTTTTACCGACATGTAATTGAAAATAAAGGTTTGAAATGGCTCTAAATCAGGCCCGAGAATTTCCCCAATCGTCCGTTCCTTTTGGAACTGAGTAAAAAACTCAACCAACAATTGCCTCGACCTCTTTTCCATATTCTCATCATCAATAAGTAAGAGTACTTCAGCACACTCTAACGCTTGCTTTGCAGCCTCAGTATGGATGGTCAATGCCTCATTCAACATCCTCATTATACCTGGCAATTGATCTTGAAACTGCTCCTTTTCAGTCAACGTCCTTATTATACTGAATACTCCTCTCACGGCCGCCTTCTTCATATCGAGATCTAGGGTAGCGTCACTCAATGTACTAAGGAATAGTGAGAACAATTGTTTTATGCAAGGGACTATTGTTTTGTCGTCAGCTAGTTCGGCAAATACTATGAAAACGACTGACTCTTTTAAAACGCGGTTTGAACTAGAACCAATGACCCATTGGTACAGGGATGGCAACAATTCAGGCCAGGTGTTATCGGGGAGAAATGAAGAAGCCAGCTTTGAAACGGTTTTACCAAGCTTTTTATAATTTGAATCTTCTATCTTCATGCAATCAAGGATCATAGACTTGATTGTGGATTGAGTGGGAACACTTAGATTGTGCCAAATGCATAAGTCATCATCATCAGTAATCAACTTGCGGAGGAGTTTAGCACACTCTTGACGGGTATCAAGGTTATGGGAAGGGCTAAGATAGTCAACAAGCTTAAGAGCAAGGGACTCTGGATCCTTGTGTTTCATCAAGTTGAACATTGACTCAGCCTCCGAATTTAATTTTTGGGAGCTGGACATGTGATCGGAAATGAAGGTTTCAAACGGAACCCTAGAACCAGGCCTCAGAATTGCCTTCATCTGGGCATTTTGGAACTGAGTCAAAAAGGCATCCATTACTGTATTGATTGAGAAATCTAAGAGGGAGACGACTCTCAAGCTATCAGACAATTTCCTCTTAGGTTTAACATTTGGTGCTAAATCATGAACTCGTAGAAAAAGTCTTCTAAGATTAACGGCAAAGCAAATTCTTTTTTTAATGGGAGTGAAGGTTAGTAGCTTGATTATAAAAACAGCCTTCACATGGCCGACCAAATGTAAACGTTTCAGTTCGTACCAAGTCAGCGCCTCGTCGAACTGTGTTGGAGAGACCATTGCACCATTTTTGAAGGAGCTCCTGAAAATTCGTATCTAGCGTCTGAAATTTGGTAACCGAAAAACTGAAATTTGGAAGAAAAAAAAAAGAACAAAATTTTGGAGAGAGAGAGGAGGTGGGGTGGGTTGGCGAGGGGGGAAGGTTGAGAAGTACTCCATTCCCGGTTCCCAATAAGTGATTAGTTTCTTTTTGTTTTGGTCCAAATTAAGTGTTCAATTATGTAATCAAGAAAGAATTCAATTTGTTTTTACAAAATAATTTCTATTTATATATCCTTAAAAAGTTTTCTTACTCCCCATATTAAATGTTTAATTAGGGGTAGTTTAGTCATACTAGGTATTTTTATATAGAATTTAGTATTTTCTTAATGGGCGTGCTAAAAGCAAATTGGCCACTTATTGTGAACCGGAGGAAATAGTTTATAAATTTTTTTAAATTCTTGTTATGAAACAGTAAAAGAAGAACAAAAGTATTGTATAGAAAGTAGAGAGAGAATTCTTATTGATTTTAAGATAAATTACAATGGAATATGACCCCTTTATTTACAGGAAAAGTGTGACTTAGTCACCAAGTAAAATCCCTAAAATCTCTCTGAAATATAGACATTCACCTTAAATAGAAGATATTAAATCTTTCCTTTATTTATAGTCTCAATATAACCAACTGTTTTCGCGAATACTTTAGAAACTCAATAAGTTTTTTTGAGACTTACTACAACACAATAAATTGACATGATAATCAATTGTATTCCTCCAAGATAGTAATAATTGGCTCTTCCAGAGCTCTCAATTAATTTGGTACTACCACATATTCTTCAACATCCATATGGTGAACATCACTTTTAAATAGAAAGTTATAAATTATGGTCATTGTCAAAATTATGCAAGATTTCTTGCATTGCTGTTATCCTTTAGTAATCACATTGCCAAAATATTTTGACGTACAGTATGTACATGACCAATGACTATCATGCCATAATAATGACATTATTTTCTTATATCATCTCAAACCTCCTTCTAGGGGTAAGTGTTGTATATCCACTATCAGCACGTTCATATTCTTCGAAGAATGAATATTTATTCGTAAATCAGATGTTGTCACATTCACATCATGAATGGACCATCCTCATCTATATATGCTTTATAAAATCTCATGTCAAATCGATGACAAATACTACTTTCACACAGTGAAGGATTATTCTGAGAATCTATATTATTCTCATTATTATAATGATGATGACGATTATAATTTCGTCTATTGCCACGTCCACATTCATTGATACCTTCACGGTAATAATTTTATCTTCTTTCAGACTTATCACATATTGCTATCACATTCTCTTAAAGGGAATGAAAATGAAACAAATTCAATGGGATGGGTTTCCACTTCTTTGCCAACAATCATACATGAATTTGATCATGGCAAGACATAGAAATTTTACCACTTCGGATGGTTATAATTTCTTGCAAACTCTATTAGTGTTATAATCAAAGTTAACCGTCTTTACTTGTATTTAAAATCAAATTATAGAATTTGAATAATTTAAAAGAGAAAAATAAAGTAAAATACTTACCTTAAATCCAGAATTTAATCATGAAGGAAGTTCATGGAATAATTGATAATCATTATGCTCAACCCCAAAGCTTCTACTCAACTGGTTAGAGTCACGTGCTGATAACGTGTTATGAAACAGTAAAAGAAGAAGAGGCGTGTTGCATAGAAAGTAGAGAGAGAATTCTTATTGATTTTGAGATGAATTATAATAGAATATGACCCCCGTTATTTATATGGAAAGAGTGACTTAGCCACCAAATAAAATCCATAAAATCTCTCTAAAATATAGACATTCACCCTAAATAAAACTCTATTTATAAAACTTCTTTTGATAAGTAATATATTTTTCTCCAATTGGAAGAAAATGAATTGATTAGGAAAATATTTTTTAAAATATTTAAGCTAACCAAATATGAAAAAACTGGAAAATATATTTTCCTCCCTACCAAACACACCATATCTGTATAAACTTTTATTTTCAATTCAAATTACACTCAATCATATTGACATCGACAAATAAGTCATAACATGATGATCCACCCTGATAATTCATAGAAACTTGCATTAAGTTTTCATGTATAATTATCAAATCAAAGTATTATTTCAATAATATTAATAAAAATTTACAAAATGTGTACTGCATGACTAAGCATACACGTGCAATGCACGTATGGAGAAACTAGTACTTGTATATGGTGTGGCCTTCTAATTTTTTCCGGACACAAAAAAAATCAGAAAGAGCTAGATTTATAACTACTAATTGAAAGATAACAATAGTTTCAATAATAATCAAAATTTAGTCATTTTTTTATATAAATTTAAAATATGAACAAAAATAACCTTAAAAATTCAAAAATATTCCTAGTATAATACGCTGGAGTTCGAATTTTTTACATATGAGATTCCATTATAATGTGCTGGAATTTCATAATATGCTGAAAGTTTATACGCAGAACTCCATAATCTTTCCATATTTTAGAAAAATAATGTGTATTTTTCAATGAATTTACAAACGCTGACAATCTTTCCTTTACCAGTCCGAAAACTGACTAGCCGGTACTATTTTATTTTGTACATCAGGCTGCTTTTTTAAAAATAAAATTATAGACCTTTAAGCCATCAAGTTACATTATAATATTTTTCTTTATAAGTTGAGACTTCCTTATATTCAATATTTAAGATGCGACAATGTTTCATTCAGATTTTAAATCTCTTACTAAATCCGCTTTAATTTAGACGGGTAGTTTGATTCGGCACAGAACTTAAAAAAAAGACTTCTAAAACTTGTGGTCTTAAAAGTTTAAGAGTAAAAGCTTTGTGCGGTTATGGCATTTGTGTGATTATAAAAACTTCTCATTAAGGGTAAAATGGGTAAAATGAAGAGTTTAATGTTAAATTATCGCTAATTGTAGAAATGTATCATTTTTTTGGACCGGACTAAGTTGAACAGAAGGACTAAAAAAAGTGTGTCATCTAAATTGAAACAGAGAGTAAAAAAATTTCTAAAATTAATGTACATATAATTTTATTAAAAAGTACTCTTAATGTTGCCTAGGTTCATCATTCACGCGCGCCTTGAGATTTGAGAAGAACTATTGTGTATGATTCTCTTAAAACTTTACTAATATATACCTAATTGTTGCCTAGTTTCATCCTTCAATGAATGAGTGGATAATTACAAGTAGTCTAAACAATTTATGTTCATGTTCTTACAAATTAAAGTACTATGACAACTAATTCACAAATAAACAACATGTTGGCGTTGTTTGACTTTTAGGCGCATTAAACTTTCTAATCTTTTGCAAATTAGAAACGAAAATAATACATAAAACTAAGCTATAATGTAATGATATGAACCATGGACTTGAATAGTATATTGTGATATTGACCTTTGAGCCATCAAGTTGTATTATTGTATATTTTTGTTAGCTGTGATTTTCGTATATTCAATATTCAAGAGAAACAATGTCTCGTGATCACATCTCTAATCTCTTAAAAGTCTTCTAAGACTATCACAAAAATATTTTTAGTTAGGGAAGTAAGTTAATGCCGCATCAGAGTACGCTGCTTACATCACACCCTTGAAGTGTGATTTTTTCCCGGATCCTACATGAACACGTGATACTACGCACTCCGTGTTGTCCTTTAAGTAACTAAATGGCGCATTCTCATAACCCAATAGTAGTGTCTCTCTCTCTAAAATATGCTATACAGTAATGGATAGCGAGTTGATTCAGTTCCAAATGGAGGCAATTCTGGGGCTTGATTTTGATGAGCCATTTCAAACCTTTATTCTCAATCCCTGGTCCAGCTCCGAGGAGAAACAATCCGAGGCTGAGTATGATTAAGCAAAAGGATCCAGAGTCCCTTGCTCTTAAGCTTGTTAACTATCTTGGCCCTTCCCATGACATTTATTACCGTGAAAGAACAGTTGGACTCCTTCGCAAGTTGTTTATAATGATAATGACTTGTATGTTTACCCCAAAATTGGATAACAATTAAAGTTATACACGGTTTAAAAGATATGCGATTTACTTTAACACAAATAATCAAGAATAATAAATAAATAATTTAAAGATGAAACATACAATCAAACCACTCGCAACGTTAACGACATGATTGATCTTGGATTGCATAATAAGCTCGTCCTAGATTTAAGCCCAGTCGTGAATAAATAACAGAACTAGTGAACAACACTGTCAGCAACAACTTAGAGAACACAAATAAACTTTTATTGCCTTGGAATGCATGTTACAACGTGTCAGATAAAAGAAAAACTTCTCCTTTATATAGTAGGAGAGTTTCAGCTCTAGTATAAGTCTAACAAGGGTAAAAAAAATCTTATTTTCCCAATAATTGTTGGTACATATTCGACATCTAGCGAGATTCGCGCATCCGGCTAAAGGGGGTATCACGACCCTCTATCTATCATGCATAACCGTTCACCGTGTCTCCCGAGGTCTAGAACTAACACTCGGCTCGGACACGTCACTTTACCATGTTCGATGGTGAATATACCATTCACTCTTCCAGGGTCTCGATACGAAAGGCCTTTGACCTTTGTTCTGTGCTCCCCCTTTGTTCTCTCATCGAGGAATCGGGTTAGACATTTCCCCCAATTTTACGCGTACACAGATAGTCCCAGTAGATTTATCGAAATAATGGGAAGCGATAAATGACCCCCGGTTCTTTCCTTCGTACACCACGACCGAGTTGTTGGGTCAACGAAAGCGTCCCATCAGTCATGTCGTTCTGACTTCGGACACTTGTTAGCTGCCGGTTGACTGTCCTCGAATGTGGGATGTCGCGCATTGCCTATTATCACCTATAAAAACTCCGACCCCTTTTCACTTCCCCATTTTTCGATTCCAGAACTTTTGAATTTACCCTCGAATTTCCTACTTTACTTCTTCAAATATTCATACATTTCTCTGTGGACCTTCATATCTTCATAGATTCTCTTCAAATCTTCAAAGATTTTATTTGAATATCCAACCTAGACCTTCATATCTTCAACCCATCTTCAAAACTTCATAGATTTTTCTTCAATTCTTCGTATTCATAGAACTCGCTAGCGAAAACTTCCAAATTCGTGCCTCAGAAAACCGCCCCTTCATCTTCCAACCTGGCCACAAATGCCGAGGTAGCCATTCCCAAGGTGGTCTAGGAGCCTTCCTTGAAGAGCTTCGTCCCCGGGGGGCTGTTCTATCAAGAGCGACTTCCACGTCGAGAAGGCCTCCAACCAGCAAGACCGAGGCGAGGGAGCATAGAGGTATATATGCTCCGTTACTTAGAAGACACTACCCATTGTTCGGGTAGATTGTAACTGGGAAGGAAAGGAGGTGGTTGGCCCCGAGCCCAACGAGGACATAACTATGCACGTGGAAGGGTACCTGAATGTTTACACTTACCCCTTCACGCTCTCCGATGTAGACCCTGTAATCCTCAGTTTTTTGCAAAAGGTACGAGGTATGCCTCAGGAAGATCAACCGGTCTTGTTGGAGGATGGTGATCCTCCTTTGACACTTCGTAAACAGCACCGAAGCGGCTCGTTCACTCTCGACCATTTGCTTCGTCTATACAGTCCTTGAATCTTCCGAGGGGGTTGATCAAGCTCGTTCGTCGAGCAAGTAAGGATTCGTTTTCAAGCATCGACGAGGATCGAGATTGAGGCTGGCAGGGGAGGTTTGTTCGGGTGAAGACCGAAGACCTCATCCCTTCCGAATTCTACCGTTCATCGAAAAGTGGAACACATCCCGAAAGTCTTTCTCTTATTGAATATTTTATATTCCCTTTTATTCCTTTTCGAAATGACCGTGTTCGTTGTTGTGCAGTGGTTGCCCGGGTTCCTAACGCAGTCCCCCATTTTAAGGAGTGGGGAGGGGATCTACAAACAGATGTCCTACTCCGAACGCACGTGGCGCAAGCTCTCAAAGGGCAAGTGGGAGGCCCGTTCCCATGGTGAGGTTCTTTCTGAATGATCACATCCATAGATGTGACTTATATTTTTCTAAGTCTTCTTCTTTCTCGCAGGTTATCCCAAGACCACCAAACTCAAATCGTTGAATGAGGTCGAGGATCAGTCCGCAGTTGCTGAATCCTCTATTTCGGGGCAGCCCGGGGCCGCCGCAAAGGAAGAGAAAAAAAAGAAAAGGAAGTCCTCGGTTCCATGTATGTCGAGGTGAAGAAAAAGAGGGTGGCCATCCGGATAAAAAAAAAGGAGCACCAGTCTCGAATTCATGGCTCACGAGTCGACCCTCAACGAGGAGAAGCAGGTGGAAACCGATAAAAGTGACCACGAGGTCGATCCCCCTCTAACTTGGAGACTAGAGAGAGAAAGACGAAGGCCGGGTCTCCCAAGAAGCAGCTCCCATCCTAAAGGAGGTAGTTGGTGTCGTCGACATCATGGAGACATCGTCCTATATCGATTCCATGATCGAAGAAGCCCAAGCGGGAAAAGAGAAATCAAATGATATGGCGCCGGGCCAGATGACACCCTTAACTCGTTTTTCAATGGCATGGACATGGCCGCATTGGAGGACTTTTCTGGGCTTGGTCACCTGGAGGTCTTGAAAAAGGATGTGCCATTGGGGCGGGCGAGCCGAGCTCGAGCCCAAAACTAGTCAAGCAATTCCCCGCCCCGAGACTGGACCCGACCGCAAGAGAACAAACGTTCTTACTCTCACGACGGATGCCTGGGCACTATCATCTCTGGTGGACATGGCCAACTAACTTCGTTGCCTGGTGACCGAGGAGGACCAGGCAAAGATGAACCAGGTAGGTACATCGAGACTCTTCAACGAAGCGCAACAAGCACTGATTTGGGTAAGACATTTATCCTTTGTATCTTTTGAGGATTTTGCTCAGCATATTTTAGTGGCCTCATTGCTTTTACAAGCTTCAGTGCTTCACCATGAAAGATTTCTTCGGTCTCGTTTGTAGATCAGTTAGCTCGAGTTCGAGCTTAAAGAGAAGATCCGAAAGAAGGATATGTATAGGGATCTTAGTGAGCAACAATATGAAGCTCTTAAAGATCTTCCAATTCTCCGAGCCGAGCTGGAAAAGGCTCAAAAAGAGGCTTCATCTGTGAAACTCTAGTCGATAAGGTAAGGATATTTGAGGCTAAAAATGAGAAGCTACTCGTGATGACTAACAACGCAACCTCGTAGGTCTAAGAGAAGGTAGATTTGATCAACTAGTTTCGGGCTGAGATGGACGAGGTCAAGGCCATGAACGAGGTGTGGAAGGGCAGGATCGATCTGGTGGCTTCGTAGAAAGAGGCCACAAAAGAGGAGCTAGCATGGATCAAGGACCAACTCCGGGTGGAAAAGGACAAGGCCAACACAAGTTCTCAGCTAAATGTTGAATTCTGGACACAGTTGAACTCAGTCATCATGGAACGAGATACCCTCATCCAAGAAGATATTGCGTTGAAGTCCAAATTGGAAGAGACTTCAATCGAATCCTCCGAGGTTGAGGAAGTGCTGGCCCAGTACAAGGATGATGTGGAAGTAGTTGAGGCCCGCTTAAAGACGAAAACTGAATATGTGAGGCGACTATCCCGGAGAGAGATCCTCGAGAAGATTCACGCCCGAGGTTTTGATATGTTGGCCGAGATCAAAGAAACTAAGAAACTCAAGGTTGAGGCGAAGGAACTCTACGAGCCTGCGGGTCCCGAAGGTTCTGTGGGTTCCAACGGTTCTGGTGACGAGTCGAGCCCTGATGAAGACTAGGAGTAGATGCCTTAGTTCTCTTTTTTTAGTTTTCCCTTGTATATTTTCTTTTTGTTTTATTTTGGGGCCGTTCTATCGTGCCTTTGTAAATATTATTTTTTTGAAATATATAAATTTCCCCCTTTTCCAATACTTTGCGTATCATTTTAAATGCCTTAGCGTAAAATCAAATGTAAACTGGAGTATCCATTTTTCTGAGATCCGGTCGAGGCCCAATTTTGATGGCAACTCTGGGCTACTCGTGGTTTCGAGATTTCGATAGAGCTGAAGGCTTTTTAAAGATGCTTAAGTGTCTTAGATGATATTTTTGTCAAGAGAAACCCCTTAGTAGGCTTCGATTTTATGCAAAGACCTTACTTTCTACGTACGGGCTTCAAACGTCTCCAAGCAATTTTTTAGGCAGCCGTAGCCTTTCGTATTCGGGCACTGCCTAATAGGCTTGCTGCCTCCAGGATTCAGTAGCTCGGATCATGCTAATTTTGATTGGTCGACAACCCTCGAGTAGGGGTAGCCCGCATTCTTTAGGATCCAGGATCGGAGAAGTGAATTGTATAGTAATAAAGTATAAGGGAAGCAAAGATTTCTTTCATTATTTGATATGTGAGGTACATGATCGGAGGCGTATAAGCCTTGTGTCGTGGCTAGAGTGGACTATGTGGGAACGGTTCGTATGACCGTTTGACACTTACGATGAATTCTAACTACCAAGACTTAGCTTTTGACACATAAAATTTTCTTTTCACTTGCTAAAGATCTTAATAGTTCGGCCTTGAAAATTGTTCATTTGGAGCAAACGATCATTAATTCCGGTTTAAAGTCGGTCTTCAAAACTTATGTAGCACGTTTTACTATTGCCTCGTTAAAAACCTTGCCAAAAATTCCGATTCGGGACAAAACCAGTTCAAGGAAAAAAGGGCGCAACACGTGCTTTCAGACCTGATAGTTACATCCGCCACTTGTCGAGTACCTATATACATTAGTCGTTGATGTGATGAAATTAAAAAGGAATTAGGTTTGTACCTTAGCAGTAGTACCATTTTTAGTGTGCCACGTTCCAGTTGTTTGGTAGTTGTACACTGTTTCCCTCTTCGAGTTTATATGAGCCTTTGTCGGTTATTCCGACAACTTGATATGGTCCTTCTCAATTCGGGCCCAGTTTCCCTTCGTTTGGGTTTCTGGTGTGTAGTGTTACTTTCCTCAATACCAAGTCCTTGACTCGAAAGTGTTGGAGGTTGGCTCTTCAGGCAAGATTTTCCTTCCACTTTCCATTCGAACCAGTCAACCTCTTTTTCAGGTTTGGAGTATAATTTTGTTCGTTGATTTCGCTTGTCCATTCCCACTAGGGTGATATGGTGTTGATAATATCTTTTTGATCTTGTGATCTTTGAGAAACTTACTCACCTTACTTCTAACGAATATCTTCCTGTTATCACAGAAAATGTCGGCTGGTATCTAAAATCGACATATTATGTGGTCCGAGATGAAGTCGATGACCTCTTTCTCTCGAACCTTCTCGAATGCCTGAGCTTTGACTCATTTGGAAAAATAATCGGTCATGAATAGTATGAATTGAACTTTACCAGGGTCCCACAACAGGGGACCGACGATGTCCATTACCCACTTCATAAATGACCACAGACACGGGACTGAGTGGAGCATCTCCCTCGGTTGATGGATTGTTGATAAGTGTGGAATTTGATCACTTATTAGTACCTTTTGTACTTTAGTTCTATTCCGAAAGTGTTGATTTATGTTCCCAAAACTAATGAAAGTGTGTAAATTTCATAAATATTGGGGAATTGGACTATAATGAAAAAATCTAACTCAATAAGAGTGTTCCGGCTCTTAATGCAAGAAAGAGCGCAGCAGACCAAAAGTGCGACAGAAGAAAGCGCGGACCATAGAATTCTCTCTACAACCACAAAACTGGTGTTGAAGCTCAGAAGTTGATTGAAGAGAAGTGTGGACCGCACACAAATTGTATGACCGCAAGACTTGGTCGCACTTACAAAAATTCAAAAAGTTCAGAAGTGTACAAAATGACCAAGACAGAAGCCTTTCCAGAAGTGTGGACCACAGTTGAAATTGCACGGCCGCAGAAGCTGAAGTGCAGCCACAGATCAAAGTGTGCGGCTTCATAATCGTTCAACTTGTAGATTAGAGCTTAGTGCGGACCATACATGGAATTGTACGGCCGCAAAACCTCCTGAAGGACATTTTTGTCAGCGAATTTCGGGCCACTTTTAATAGTCGGGAATCACTTTTTAGGTCAAGTTTTCTAGTTATTTGAACTCTAGCCGTTGTAGTTTACTACTTTGGCTAATTTGTGACCAATTTGGTTAAAAACACATTATCAGTCTATCATTTTTGTTTCATATTATGGCTTTGATTAGTGTTTCTTCTTTATTTTCTTCCATTTCTATTATGAGTAGCTAGATATTTACTAGGATTGTGACCCAACCGTAGTATGCAAACTTATGGGTAATTAATCTAATGCTTGTTTATGTTTGGGTGTTTGTTATCTAACCCTATTCATGCTTTAATTTTATAATTAATTGTTGCAAATATTGATTCATGCCTTTTGACTGGGTCTTTACTAGTGAAAGGAAGACTTAGTCTAGGAAAACTTGGCTAACAAGAAATTGGGCTAGTTAAGATTTGAACTAGCCTAATAAAGGGTTTAAACTAGAGATAGGAAACATCCGACTTGAGCTCATATCAACTATTTGGGTTGATACCCATTTGGGCTTGAGAAAGAATAATTGGGAAAAATCACTCTATGAACGAGAGCTATTGAGTGAGTAATTTAGAGTTGAGAGCTATATACACCCCAATCACCTAAACAAGTGTTAACATAATTAACCCATTTGGCTAGCACCTAGGCGAAGGTTACATCCGTAGGCCTTTTACCTATTTTAAAACAACCAAAAATAATTAGTCAATTTCTAGTTTCATTTCTCTAGCTAAGCATTGATAATGTAAATTCAACTTGATTGGAAGTGTATTTAGTCTATTTCTTCTACACACATCAAGTGTACACTCTAACACCCATTCTTAGCTCCCTGAAGAAATCGACCCCGACTCATAGTTGGGTACTATTATTCCAACTACCTTTTTCACTCATTGTTGAGTGTGGATTGCGAGTGGATCAATTTTTGGATCATGGGGGCATGTCTTTGGCACTCATCTCATTTTTGTACAAAGTCTTTCGCATCCTTCTCCATTTCGTTCTAGTAGTAGTCAGCTTTGATTAGCTTCCGAACTAAGGATTCTGCCCCCAAATTGTTCCCACATTTGCCCTCGTGAACTTCTCGCATGGCGTATTCTGTTTCCCCCGGACCTAAGCATTTGGCCAACGGCCTAGAGAAAGATCTCCTGGATAATGCCCCTTCGACTAAGCTAAATCTGGCAACTTTAGTGCGCAAGGCTCTCGATCTTTGGGATCCGAAGGCAATTTTCCTGTCTTCAAGTAGTTTATGTATTTGTTTCTCCAATCCCAAGTCAAATTCGTTGAGTTTACTTTGGTGTGACCTTCTTCTATCACCAAGTTCATTAGTTGTACCACTGCCCCAAGCTGAATTCATCGGAGTCGACTGACGACCCCAAGTTAGCCAGTGCATTGGCTTCACTGTTTTGATCCTGGGGTATGTGTTGCAAAGTCTATTCCTTGGATTGGTGCAAGGTTACCTGTAGTTTGTCTAAGTACCTCCGCATCCATTCTTCTTTTACTTCTAATGCTCCATTGAATTGATTTGCAATGAGGAGGTAGTCACATTTGGCTTCTATCATTTTGGCCTTCAGGCTCTTAGCCAGTTCTAGACCTGCAATCATGGCCTCGCACTCAGCTTCATTGTTAGTCAATTTTACAGTCTTAATAGAATGTCTAATTACACTTCTTGTTGGTGGTTTCACGATACCGAGCTCGGACCCCTTCGCATTGGAGTCACCGTTCGTGAATAGGGTCCAGATTTCCGAATTAGCCCCTAAGGTTAGAAGTAATTCCTTCTCGACTTCGAGTATTAAAGCCAGCATAAAATCGGCCACGAAGTCTGCCAAAACCTGAGATTTTATGGAAGTTCGGAGTCGGTACTTGATATCGTACCCGCTAATATCCACGACCCATTTGGCCAACTGGTCCGAGAGCTCAGGCTTATGCATGATATTCGTCAGCGAGTAAGAGGTTACGACAGATATAGAGTGGCATTGAAAGTATAGTTTCAGCTTCCTGGAAGCGCTTAGCAAAGCGAGTGCTAACTTTTCCAGGTGGGGATACCTCGATTCGGCATCGCCTAGAATTTTACTGGCATAGTAAATGGGAAATTTTGTACTTTCTTCCTCCTGAACCAAGACTCCACTTACAACCATGTTGGAAATTACTAAGTAAGGGTATAGTTGTTCGTCTGCCTTCGGAGTGTGTAATAACGGGGGCTCGACAGATACAGATACCTTTTGAGCTCTTCCAAATCTTGCTGGCATTCCAAAGTCTAGGAAATATTACTCTTCTTCTTCTTCAATAGTGAGAAGAATCAATGGCTCTTGTCCGAGGACCTCGAGATGAACTGGCCCAACGCATCTATACGCCCAGTTAGTCTTTGAACCGCCTTGATGTTGTCCACTATTGTGATGTCCTCTATGGCCTTTATCTTGTCAGGTTGATCTCTATCTCCTACTAGATACCATGAATCCGAGGAACTTACCCGAACCGACTCCGAATGCATACTTCTTCGGGTTTAGCTTCATGTTGTATTTCCTTAGTATGTCGAAGGTTTCCTGCAAACATTTCAAATGGTCCTTTTCTCACAGGGACTTGACTAACAAATCATCAATATAAAATTCCATTGATTTCCCTATTTGTTCTTCGAACATCCGGTTTACTAGGCGTTGGTAGGTGGCATCGGCGTTCTTTAATCCAAATGGCATTACGTTATAGCAGCAGGTACCGAATTTGGTTATGAAATAATTTTTTGATCGTCTGGGTCCATCCAAATTTGGTTGTACTCGAAGTAGGCCATTTATGAACCTAAATACCTGCAATACAATGAAGTCAATAATTAATTGCAAAACAGTGAAGTTTTAGATATAAAGCAGCTATGCAAAAGCATGCACTTCCAATCATTCGCATATCATTCCATTCAGTGCTTCATGAAAATACAACCCATGGCTTTCAATAAGGATTAATTAATTGGTACTTCATTCAAAATCTTGAAATGAGAAATGCACTTTATAGTCATCATTATGCACTATAGGAGATTGATTCTAGTGATTCTCACAAACCATGTAAAATTACATACAACAACTCACTCAACCCCACACTTGTTCTCAAGACATAACAATATGCACAGAGCGCACATAATGCAATTTGAGAAATACTTTACAATACACAAAGCCTAGCATGTGCCAAATGTTCAGTTTATTCGGACAATCTACTACATGCTCAAAACATTCTAACAAGGGTGTACACAATCAAACAAACAACCCCACACTTATTCACTAGCATATACTAGTGTCGCTCGGTTACTCAGACTTCACCGGCACCTAAATTTACCTCACAGGAAATCCGTCGAACATGTGGTATGCAACAATTTTGGCTAGTTTTTTTTATCAGGTGGGCAATTCGACTACCCTCCCAAAATTAACGAGATGAAGGGAATTATAGTTTATCATTTCGCACCCATTACAACTAACAGGAACAACAACCCCAAGCCTCAAACTATTTCAGTTCCCCTCTTAATCACATGTGTGATATTCAAATTGGTAAGACCTAACCTAGGGGAATTTGAGTTGGTGATTCTATTACTACCAGCAAGAGAGAGAAGAGAAGAGAATTAGGGGAGAGAAGAAAAGAGGAAGAAGAAAAACATACCTGAATGCTTGAGCACATCGGGCAGCAGCAGTGAAAACATTTTGTTGGGAGTTGAGAGGAAACGGGACAATGAAGATTTCTGGGAAGATTAAAGTGTTTTAATTTCACTTACATGGGCTTGCTGCAACAGACGCGATGCGTCCCAGCTTATTTGCTGAATATTTGTTGACGCTATGGGCACATTTCACTGCCTTGAGCAGTTGGTCCATCAATTTTTCACGCTGAGAGGGATGCGACGCATCCACCCTGTTTTCCCATACCTCGACCTTTTTTTTTCATACAAGAATTAATTCCTACAAAAATAAAAACTAAGGAACTTCTAAAAAAAATAAAAAAACGAATAGGAAAAAAGAAAACAAACTACGAAAACAAAAGAAAGAGCTTGGGTTGCCTCCTAACAAGGGCCTGATTTAACGTCGCGGCACGACGCAACGCATTCTTCACGCATCAACCAAGTCCATCGAGGTCTTGTGACGTGCAATGTCACCACCCCAATAGTGTTTTACTCTCTGTCCATTTACCAAATGTCGCACTGGTACTCATATCACGCAATTCCACCGCTCCATGAGGTTTCACACTGACCACTTCAAAAGGACCCGCCAATCGATATTTAAGCTTCTTGGGAAAAAGCTTTTGCCTCGAATTAAACAAGAGAAATTCTTGACCTGGCTCAAATTCGCGATGTTGGATGTGCTTATCATGCCACCTCTTGGCCTTTTCTTTATACAATTTGGCATTTTCATACGCATGCAATTGAAACTCATCGAGTTTGTTGAGTTGTAGCAATCTCTTATCATCAGCTAAGTCTATCTCCATATTTAGCTTTTTAATCACCCAATAGGCTTTGTATTCAAGCTCAACAGGCAAGTGGCACGCCTTCCCATAAACCAACCTGTACGGAGAAGTACCTATGAGGGTCTTGTATGCAGAGCGATATGCCCATAATGCGTCGTCCAGCTTTTCGGCCCAATTCTTTCTATTTCCACTTACTGTTTTCTCCAGAATATGCTTTACCTCTCTGTTTGACACTTCCACTTGACCACTCGTTTGGGGATGATAGGCAATGGAAACCTTGTGCTTAACTCCATACTTCGCTAGAACATTATTCAACAATTTGTTGCAGAAGTGGGTTCCTCCGTCGCTTATCAACACTCTTGGAGTTCCAAAACGTGTGAAGATGTGCTTATTTACAAAGTTTACCACTACCTTTACGTCATTAGTAGGAATAGAAATGGCCTCCACCCACTTAGAAACATAGTTTACCGCCACCAAGATGTACCCGTGACCATTAGAGTATGGGAATGGTCCCATGAAATCAATCCCTCAAACATCAAAAAGCTCTACTGTCGGAATATTTTGCAAAGTCATCTCGTGCTTCTTCGTGTTTGTTCCGGTTCTTTGTCACCTGTCACACTTTTTAACAAAGGCATGTGCATCCTTAAATAATTTTAGCCAATAGAAACCTGATTGTAACACTTTTTGGGTTGTTCTATCCCCACCGTAATGACCTCCGTATGGGGAAGCATGACAGTCATGCAATATTGCATTCATCTCTTCCTTAGGGACACACCTTCATACCAACTGATATGTGCCCTAATTATATAGGAATGGCTCATACCACAAGTAGAGCCTCACATCATGTATAGACCTTCTTTTATTATCGGGTGTCAATTCTGGTGGTGTCACCCTACTTGCAATAAAAAATTCACATAATCTGCATACCACGGGGCTTCACTCGAGGTGATTGCTAATAACTGCTCATCAGGAAATGTTTCTTTGATCAACCTCTCCTCAGCTACATGGTTCTAATTTTCTAATCTGGACAAGTGATCAGCCACTTGATTCTCTGTTCCTTTTCGATCTCAGATCTCCAAGTCAAATTCTTGCAAGAGGAGAGACCCAAGCGAATCAGCCTCGGCTTGGCATCTTTCTTTTCAAACAAGTATCTGATAGCTGAATGATCTGTATAGACAATGACTTTGGTTCCCACTAGATATGATCTGAACTTGTCAAACACCTGCACCACTGCAAGCAACTCTTTTTCAGTAACAATGTAATTCATCTGGGCCGGATTCAGAGTTTTGCTCGCATAATAAATAGAGTGAAAAAAATTTATCCCTCCTTTATCACAAAACATCTCTAATTGCTATGTCACTCACATCGCACATCAACTCAAATGGCTGCACCCAATCCGGGGCGATGATAATTGGTGCAGTCACCAATCTTCCCTTCAACTCCTCAGATGCTTTCAGACATGCATCATCAAACTTGAAGGGGATATCTTTCTCAAGAAGCCTGCACAAAGGAGAAGAAATTTTTGAAAAATCTTTAATGAAACGACGATAAAAACCTGCATGGCCTAAGAAACTACGAATGCCTTTGACGGATGTCGGTGGGGGCAATTTTCCAATCACTTCCATCTTTGCATTATCCACCTGCAAACCATTTTTGGACACCTTGTGCCCCAAGACTATACCTTCACGTACCATGAAATGACACTTTTCCCAGTTTAGAACCAGGTTCATCTCTTCACACCTAGCAAACACTTTATCAAAGTTCATTAAAAAATTATCAAAAGAACACCGAAACACAGAAAAATCATCCATGAACACTTCTACAAATCTTTCAACCATGTCAGTAAAAATAGCCATCATACACCTTTGAAAAGTCGCAGGTGCATTACAGAGACCAATGGGCATTATTTTGAACGCATATGTGCCATAGGGACACGTAAATGGGGTTTTCTCTTGCTCACGTAGCACTCTCATCAGCTTTTCTTCCTGCAATTTAGACAAGTCAGAAGAAAGAATAATAGGTAAAGTGTCAGAACCACCCAAATAAGCATATTGAAGGTGAGGAGGCAGGGGTTTAAGCTCCAATTTTGGATCTTCTTCAATTGACAACTTTGGAGGAGGCCCACTTGGCCTATTTAGGGTCTCAAAAGGGTGTATTCCCGGCAGGTAAGCACAAGATGCATCAAGGATATGCATCATCTTCTCAACCTCATCATCAATCTCCAAGTTATCGAACAACAGGAGTGCTTTCTCTAGAGAATTGTCTAGATATACACTCGTATCAAGAAGTTTCTCATCCATCTCCACAACAGATATCATAGAGAGCTCTTCATGGTGGCGGGGAAGTTGGATCGCCTTGTATACATTAAAAACTGCTTCCTTATTATCCACCCTCATAACCATTTTTACTTCTCTCACTTTAATATTTGCATCACCAGTAGCCAAGATAGGCCGTCCCAATATGATTGGAACCAGTTCATTAGCCTCATAATCTAGGATAATGAAGTCCGTAGGGAAGATGAATTTCACAATTTGTAGCAACACATCTTCAATCACTCCCTCAGGGTATGCTATGGACCTATCACCTAGCTGCAACATCATAGTGGTTGGTATTGGAGCTCCCAAACCCAATTGCTTGAATAAGGACAAGGGCATCAGATTTATGCTCGCCCCCAAATCACAAAGAGCACGACCCACATCAATATTACCAATTCGCACAGGGATGGTGAAGCTGCCAGGATCATTAAGCTTTTGATGAAGCTTGTTTTGGATCCTTGAAGTGCACTCCTCAGTAAGCGTAACTGTCACGAATTCAGTCAATCTCCTCTTGTGAGCCACTATATCATTTATGTACTTAGCATACTTTGGAATTTCACAAAGTACATCCACCAATGGAATATTTAATTGAACCTGGCTCAACATAGAGAGAAATTTGTTGAACATGTGATCATCATTCTTTTTCTGCAATCTCTAGGGGAAAGGTGGTGGTGGCTTTGCAGCCTCCACTAGTTCTGAACTTGCTTCAACTTTCTTTGACTCGTGCATTGCTTTAGGAATCAACTCCCCCTCAGGTATAGGCTTGGACCTTCTCTTCTTTGGCACTTCCTCTAGTTCCCTCCCGTTTCTGAGAGTAACTGCATTAACTTGAGGATTCTTCTCTGTATAACTGGGAAGAGCGCCTGCAGGACTAGTATTTTTATTCGCTGCTAACTTCCCCATTTGCCTCTCAAGATTTCTGAAATCGGTCCTGAGCTGTTGATTATCAAGCAACAACTTCTTCCACAAGTCATTCGTACTCTCTCCCATTTTTTGGGGTGGCTTTTGAGGTTGATTGAAATTTCCTTGGGTCCTAAAGTGATTCTAATTCTGCTGATTTCCACCCCATGAGAAATTAGGGTGATTCTTCCAATTTGGATTGTAAGTGTTCCCATATTGTGCATGATGGTTCATCCGACCCCTGCTCTATTTCCCCACATAGTATATAGATTCAGGATTCATGGGGCACATGTCACCCATATGACTATCACCATATAGCTCGCAGCAAATAGACATCTATTGTACATGTTACATCTGTTGTGTTTGTTGCATTGTCATTCTATTCATCTGATTTGCGTATTTTGCAATATCTGCTCTCATGGCTGAGAAGTCATCAAGTTCAATCACCCCGACTACTTTCTATTTAATTCCTCTTCGTGAGTCCCCATCTCCATGCCAATTATGATCATTAGCAGTGAATTTATTTAGCAAGAGTTGGATTTCACTGTATGGCCTTGCCATGCAACTACGCCCACACATTTAATCAAGATTCATCTTTGACGCCTTGTCTAGCCCATCAACAAATGTGTGACCCAATACTTCATCAGTCTGACAATGATGCGAGCAGTCTCTGAGTAGCTTCTTGTATCTTTCCCAAGCTTGACGAAGTATCTCCCCATCCCGTTGTTGGAACCCAAGAATTTGGCTCCTCAACGACTTTGTCTTCTTAGTGGGGAAAAAATTGATTAAGAATTTCCTTGCTAAATCATCCCAAGTGCGGATTGAGTTCGCGGGCTCCTTTTGCAACCATTCCTTAGCTTCCCCCAATAGTGAAAACGGAAATAGTGTCAACCTGACATAGTCCTTGGAAACATTCAGATAATTGTAAGTGTCTGTAATTTCCAAGAAGTTCTGAATATGCCTCTATGGATCTTCATGAGATAGACCCACATATTGCCCTGTGGAGTGAATTAGTTCTACCATGTAATGTTTAAGTTCAAAATGCCCCGTGATATTAGGCTTCACAATAGCTTGAGTCGTATTAGCAAGATTGGGCCTCACGGCTTCTATCACTGGGCGCTCTTCATTACTTGCCATCTCTATTGGTTGTGGTTGAACTACGATGTCCAACTCTCTTTCTATTCTGGTTCTATCTTTGAATTCCCTCCTCACTCTGTGAAATGTTCGTTCAATTTCTGGATCAAAAGGAAGAAGGTTGTTTGTGCTTCTACTCCTCCGCATTCAAGAGAAGAGCCTGCGTTAACACAAACAAAGCAAACTGAAAATTAAAACTTGAATAAATAACTAATAAAAGCTTAACTCAATGAAGTAGCTAATTTCTAAGTCCCCCGCAACGGCGCCAAAAACCTATTGCGACCAAACACACTCACGTAAGTATACGTGGTTGTCAAGTAATAGAGTAGTGAGTAGAGTATCGTTCCCACGAAGACTTATGATTAACTTTTGACTGATTCAAACTCAAATAACTTATCGATTCAAGATATTTCTCATAAAATATATAAGTGAATAATTTACTACCTAAAACTATCAAGCAATGAATTAACTAGAAATCAACCAAAAAAATTAAGCAATTTCGGATAGCAATCGATAGGAGATAATATTCCAGGGTCACGAGTTAACTTACAATCGTGTTGTGTTCTTAGCTTAAAATGACTAATTGATTTATCTGGATTGTTGATTGACAGGGTTAATATTACTCATAAGAATATGTCAAGTTGTTACTCGCCTATTCAAGCTAACTTAATGCCTATATATCCTGTATTTCAACCAAGCAAAGCAATTAGGTATATTTTTATCCTAACCGCGAATCCCTTCCCTGATGCCCGGTTCAAGAACTTGTTCTATTTAATTCTATATGCAATCTTGAATTTCCACTTTCGAGTACAACTCTAGATTCATAGATAGTAATTCACTTTTAGCTACTCAGCGAATTAACTAAAAACAGAATTAAATAAATAACCCAATATGATAAATCAACTTCATCAAATTAAACTTCAAACATCAACATTCATGTATCACCCATGACCCTAGAACAATAAGGTTCTTAGCCACTCATGTTCATACAATCATCAAATAATTCCCAAGAGTGCATCAAAATCAATAAAAGAAGAAAAAATAAGAACTCAAGACGAATTTCGTGGTTTCCAAGCTTTGTCGTGGCTTTTTCTCGCTTCCCAATATGTTTGATGCCCTAAAAGACGTGTTTTTGGCTTATATATTGCATACAAAAGTCATGGGCCAAAGTTCTCCTACTCCTAATACGACTCAACTTTAGGGATTGATGCTGGGTGGATGCTTCGCATCCACCTTGTCTTCGCTCTTCAGCTTCGCATGCTAGGGTGGATGCTTCACATCCACCCTTTGTTCCTCCATCTCTGATGTGCGCAGGTGCGGATGCTATGGTCCAACTTCACTGCTAAGGGTTCACCAACTAGCCTTCTTTCTAAGGTTGGATACGATGCATCCACCCCCTCCTTCTCTAGTTGGAGCATCTTTTCTTCATATTTTTGCACTCCAAACACCCTAAATCATCACATACAACTCCATTAGTCACAAAACCAATAATTAAACCATGTTGGGCATTATAAAGATCAAATATCATAAAAAAGTAGTTAAAACACGTGTAAAGTAACATTAAAACATATAGAAATATTCCCAACATCAGTAGGCGTCGAGAAACTGAGTATCTCATGCCCAGCTGTCTAGGCGATGTCACAACCCAAACCGATGGGATGCGACGGGCACCCGGTACCTTACTAAATCGAGTACCAATGTAACATATCTTTCGTATCATTCTATTAGAGGTAAATGAATCGGGGTAAGTCATGAGGGAATACAAACTTATACATATGACATAATTGCCTATAAGACCAAAATGATCACTCGTACACTGAGCATAGGCTGACAAGGCCGTACAATCTTTCACGTACGCAAAATATGTCTACAAGCCTCTAAGAGTACATAAATGTCATAAAGATCGAGACAGGGCCTTGCCATACTAATCAATACATGTCCTAATCATACTAACCACATAAGCAACTCCGGAGAAAATGGAGCGGACCAACACCTCCCGCTGAGCTGATAGCCTACTTGGAGGACTCTCAACCTGTCTATCGGGACCTTCGGGCATGAAACGCAACGTCCCCAGGAAAAAGGGACATCAGTACAAATAATGTATCTGAGCCGGTTCTCTTGAAAATTCCTCTAATACACGACAATCACGACAAAACACGTGACGACAAGATCGGAGTAGGGATTAATCCATATGATGTTCTTGAGAAAGATTGTACCATGCTCTCTTAGAATTGCAAATCCCGTTGCTATTGCGCAGTATAATTTTGTATGAAATTTTTGCTGAAGATCGTTACTTTGCTGAATTCTAATCCACCTCTCTTTGTGACTTAGAGGTCTTATATCGTAGTGGTTGTGGGCCCCACTACGGTGATGACTTAGCCTCTAAATGTGACAACTTATCAAATGAGTTTAAGAGTCATTAATTTGGAAAGGTTTGCTGCCACCTTTGGGGGGGGATTAGGCTTATCAAAATGTTATAATTATTTAGCTAATCTTCCCCCAAACTACTCACTTTTAACACACTTTATTTACCCTACTATCATGATCATGTGGTACCTTGTATAGCACAAGTCCATAAGTACCGGGTATTATAGCTTAGATCGTATTTTGTCCCAAAATGTCAAACCTTGATGAAATTCATTTTGTTCAATTCGCTCACCCTCTCACCTTCACGAATTTACTTATCACCTGTTATAAATAGAATAATACTTATAATCTCAAAATAATCTCGTTCCTGAGCATACGTCGGTTAAATTACGACAAAATTTTAACGTACAAAACCGCGGGATGTAACATCTCATTTCCAAGGTGTCATCAATTTACTTATGGCATACTTTCACACATGAAAACATGGGTTGTAACATCATTCCCTCCTTTAGAACATTTGTCATCGAATGTTGATTGATGCACTTATTGTTATCATAACCTATAGCTCTTGTGAATACTTTGGTACTCTCCTTTCCATCTAGGAAACTATTATGTGAATAAATTCAAAGCCAAGGCATCCCCCCCCCTTTAGGCCTCTTTCTCACACCAGGACTTGTGGTCGGAATCCTTCCAATCTCGTAATTGTTGGTACCTTCTATCATACAGCATGTACGACTCTAACCTTGTAAGTGTGCCTATGCAACTCTTCTCTCCTTTTCCCTCAGGTTTTTAGCCAATCTCTAGGCCTCACTTTGTAAGCATATACAGAGCTTGACAAGATGTCCCTCTGGGCATCTATAGGTATACTAAAGTTCTTCGCTCGGTACTTTGTCGAACCTACGAATGTTGCTATATGTTATTTCATAGATCCGATTATCTATCTGCATGACTTTACTGCCATAACTCTTACTTCGATTTATCGTTGCTGAGGTTTGCTACCAAACTCTAGGTTACTCTCGTTGCTTATCCTATATGTATAAATATAAGTCCGTTAAAGCTTCTTCATTACTGTTCATCTTAAGAATGACGGCCTAATCTCATCTCATACTTTGTAACTTTATCCATCCATTGTTGATTCACCTTAATATTGATCTACAATCTACTACTGATAATGTGAAACCTCTTACGTAGTAACTAGGGATGACGTTGCTCCAAGGAACATCTGGAGTAATCTCCATAACCGTATTTCATAGCATCCCAATGTGATTCACCTTACGTGGGTGATTTAATCCTGTACAATTCATGAAATCCCCTTTTTTTCAAATCATTACTCAATCGAAGGCCCAAACATCATCCCTTATTTATCACAACTACATCCTCATTCTATTACCAGGGCAACATTCCTTCTCTTCTAAATGCTACTAGTCTTAGACTCCTTTGAGTTCATTCAGGCTATATTGAGCTTTCTATTACTTAGATAAACCATCAGGTCTTTTGTTTTCCTAGGCTTAATCCCAAGTACCTACCCATTTCTCGTCACCTTCTCACTCGCCCTTTCTTTTCCTTACTCCTGTCTTCCTAAAACCTTTTCTCTTTACCATACTTTAGCTTGAAATCTGTACATGTCTATTTATACTACTCGCAACCTTCCTTCAACTTGCTTGCGCCATAGATTTCCTTATATTATTTTGGAATATCAAGCGAGACATCACATTATCTCTAACTCTTCTTTACTCTCTTAATTTGACTTCTCGATACCTAGAAACCATATGCTGGAATATATGCCACTTAAGACGCTGCTATCATTCCTGGATACTGAATCCCAGTGCTTCTAGCCCTCTATCTGAAGTATAGTTTATTCACAACCTTCTGCACCTGAGTATCTCTTACGTTGTTCTCATTTACCTTACTTACCTTAAAGTCTCGCATCACATCTTCTATCTCTTTCATGACCTCCCTTCCACATAGGTATGATTCACATTAACAACTTGAAGCTTTATTATAATAATCGCACCTCAGGCGCATAGACAATCTGGTGGGAGCTTCATACTGACTTCGTATGAGGCTGGTACTATTCTAAATGGCTTTCTCGTAGATCCGTTATAGAATATGGTTGTTCTACTATCTCTTTTGAACCTCTGATATTAAGAGAGATTTCGCTATATTATCAATCACTATTTCTATAATTTGCTGGGTCCAATAATCAGACTCCTGATTTACTTAGTTGATGTAACTCTTTTAGTTTCCTCTTCCCTTTGATTAGCCTGCATGTAGGATTAAGCTATCTTCCGATCTGCAACTCATGGTATTAGTTATTACTTTAGCCTTTCATGGGCGATATGGAATATCCATGATACAATCTTCTAACAATTTAATCATTGTCTATGACCTGGACTCAATTCTTTCTTTTAACTTATATCGGAGTCTTCTACAACTGTATGATTGTCAACATATATGCTTCATGAATAATACTCCAAAATCTTAATTGCGTTCATAATGTAACTAACTTTGGATCATTGATCGAATAATTCCCTTCGTTCCTTCTCAACTTTCTTTAAATGTAAGCAATTACTTTTCTTGGTCGTTTTGCCACTTGTTGTATGAATACTTGGCTTATCTTGGTGCCCACACATATTGGAATTCCATACAACCCATATGATCTTGAATATCACCTTTTGATTTTTTTTCTTTCCGTTCATTAGCCACGATAGCCGCCACTTTCTTATGGAATGCATACATTGTTGTTGTGAGACTATTGTTACATGGTCATTTCTTCTTTAAGTTACTATGCTTAGGTTGAATCCTTCTTCCTTATTTCCTCAGCTAGTCTTTCATTGTAGTACTTAGGGTGGACCTTCTGACTCTTGTAAAGCTGCGAGCTTATTGCATCATATCCTCGACGTAATTTTTGATATCCTTCCTCGCCTATAATTATCTGTTGTTACTTACCTCCACGCCCTTGTGCTTGTAGACTCTTTTTTTTTTTCGTGACACTCATGCGGTATCTTTAACTACTCCAACTCTTATTTGAATATTTCTCAAGGGTCATGATGTCATATCTGCGAGACTGACTTTCCCATGTTGAGGTTCACTATGTTTATCTTGAACGATCTATTGATTTGTCTGTATCCTCTTGTCTAGCCATAACTAGGCTCTTCCTGAATCAACTACTGACTACTCGTTGGCCCATTCTCATATCAATATTCCGCGTAATCTTTCTTGGGTTATTTTTTTTGTCTTAACTTGCCTCCCGCACTGGCTCCTTATTTATCCATAACATTCCGGGCAGGAACCCTTACTTCCCTTCCT
Source organism: Nicotiana paniculata (assembly GCA_005239505.1). Lineage (NCBI taxonomy): Eukaryota > Viridiplantae > Streptophyta > Magnoliopsida > Solanales > Solanaceae > Nicotiana > Nicotiana paniculata. Next base: position 6,224 of record MDKI01277284.1, on the reverse strand, counting down.
TGACGTCGTGCTTGCATAATGTTCTAGAATTGTGGCATATCTGTAGGATTTGGATAAGTTAAATCTCCTTCCTTTCTCATTTTTATTGCATTCTTCCTTTACCATTCCGTAGTTATTAGAACCACTTAATTCTGACTTAATGGCATATCACTCCATATTCCGCCTTTTAGGGCAGTACTAACATTTAGTGCTAGGATGATCTACATATAAATGTTTTACCTCTTCATCTTTCGTATTTTCACATCATTAATGGCCCTTACTCGCCTTGCGGTAATCCTTCTATACCAAGGATAACAAATTTCCTTTCTCGCGAGGGAGACACCTAGTGTAACTGGAACACATAGTCCCTTAAGCTTAACTTTGCTCACACTGCTTGCTTTGGAAGAGTCTTCCTGAATGACCTTTAAAGGTTATTCTTCTATCGTCCATTCTATTATCGCCGAAACGCAATCTCTGAAATTCTCATGATGCCGACTATTATCAAATCACTCAGTCCCTAATTCATGTTTAGTTTATCTTGTTCACCAGCCCATACTAATTTCTATTATTGTGGGTTCTAACTTTTCCTTTTGGTAGTCGCGTTGGAGTACAAACTGATTTCTCGAAATGAGGATATGACTTTATGGCCTATACTCTCTTGTTGTCTCAAGGCCTGTCACCTCTCGTCTTTTCCTTCACTTGACTATAAACTCTGTATTACTATCAATTTTTTTATTTACCCTTTTAATCCATGTATCACATCTTACTCATAATACTTTATTATCTCTCTTCTTATTTCCTTGCTAATATTTTTGTCTATCACTTTATTCTGAAAACTCTAACAAGACATTCTTTTGCTTTTAGCTCCCCTTACTCTATCCGCTGGCTATTCGGTTGCCTAACATTCTCTCTCTACTAGGGACGGGAGACACATTAAGGTAATAGTTATACCTTTCAGGCTTCCAGTGCCTGTCTTTGTAATAATTAATTTTTTTGAACATTCTAGTATTCATCTCTAGATGTACTATTCTAGAGTGCACCATCCGGGTGTCTCACAAGGAGATCTATTAGCACATTATCAATATCCTTCGGAAATGTCAACTAACACACACAATCCATTCACCTTTTTGGGTTACTCTAACCCCATTCAGATCCTAATATCCCGTCCTTCTCTTAAACTACACCTGTTAGCCTCCATAGGGCATAGCTGAAATGGGTGTGACCAATTGTACGTACCTCTGTTACTGTTGAAGGTAACTCAAAATTCTTATATCTCTCTTCCTAAATTATATATAATGTTCATCTTTACTAACGGGGTACCTATACCCTTCTTCACCTTGCTTCTTTTACTTGTTAAAACTTGTACTTTCTGATTCTCTCATTGCTTTTTTTACCATATGGGTGGATAGATATTCATGCCTTAGGGCTCCTTAACAAGAAGCTTACACGTTTACTACACACATGATCTGCTGAATACCTTACATTTACTCATCATAAGCATCAACAAAATCGAGCTCCTCTAACTCAACTCTTCCACAACTATATCTCTTACCAACTGTCTTTCTGGATGTAGGCATCGTCGTATTATGAATAAGATAGAGTTTAGGAAATTGAGATCTTACAAATGAGCTCTACCACATGATCCAGAGTAAGAAGAAAGAATGACAGTCCTAAATGCTCTGTAGCCTCCTGCTTATAAGTGTGGTGCACAATGCACCCATAAACAAGACTTTACTAGATACGGCTTGTAGACTCATTAGGACAGAACTGCACTGATACCATCTTTGTCACGACCCAAACCGATGGGATGCGACGGGCCCCCGATACCTTACTCAATCGAGTACCAATGTAACATACTGGCCTATAAGACCAAAATGATCACTCGTACACTGAACATAGGCCGACAAGGCCATACATTCTTTCACGTACTCTAAGAGTACATAAATATCATAAAGTTCGAGAAAGGGCCCTTCCATACTAGTCAATACATGTCCTGATCATACTGACCACATAAGAAACTCCGGAGCAAATGGAGAGCACCAATACCTTTTGCTGAGCTGATAGCCTACTTGGAGGAATATCAACTTGTCTATCGGGACCTGCGGGCATGAAACGTACCATCCCCAGGTAAAAGGGACGTCAGTAAAAATAATGTACCGAGTATGTAAGGAATGAAAATCAGTAAAGAGTAGACATGAGAGAAACATAAAGTAAAGGACTCAACATGTAAGTCTGAATATCTCTGTGAATCATTAATATTTATAATGTCATACCATGCATAGGTAAATACTTATATAACATCATCAAGCCACTGAGGGCATCCCATCATATCATCTCGGCCACTATAGGCAAAATCATCAACGTATGCCAGCTGATCAGGTGGTGGTGCGTATATAACGCCGTAACCTTTTCCCATATCCCATATACATAGTTTTATACATATATACGTGTATATAACGCCATCCAGTCATGGGTCAATGTACATGTATAAATGAATGCAATGCATGAGAAGTGTGTTAACAAAAAACTCTCGAAGCGTCATAAGACCTTTATGCCTTTGATTAATGTCATGAAATAAACTTTATCAACATACATATTTTCTGAGACCCATGAACATAAGATAGAATAATAAGACATATGGGTAATCAATAACATAGGAACCTCTAGTATTTCTGGAAGTTGTGCATTTGCTCATTTCGTTTGTATCGTATGGATCATGCCAATAAGAAAGAAGGGATAGCCTTAACACACTTGAGCCAGTTCTCTTGACAATCCCTCTAATACACGACAATCGAGACAAAACACGTGACGGCAAGATCGGAGTAGGAAAAAATCCATATGATGTTCTTGAGAAAGATTGCACCGTGCTCTCTTAGAATTGCAAATTCCGTTGCTATTATGCAGTATAATTTCGTATGAATTTATTGCTGAAGATCATCACTTTGCTGAATTCTAACCCACCTCTCTTAATTCTAATCCACCTCTCTTTGTGAATTAGAGGTCTTATACCTTAGTGGGTGTGGTCCCCACTAAGGTGATGACTTAGCCTCTAAATGTGACACCTTATTAAATGAGTTTAAGAGTCATTAATTTGGAAAGGTTTGCTGCCACCTTTTGGGGGAGGGGGAGGGGGGGTTAGGCTTATCAAAATGTTATAGTTATTTAGATAACTTCCCCCAAATATCATTAATTACCCAATTATCCATATAATTAAGAATTATCTCAAATTACTTAAAATACTACTCACTTTTAACAAACTTTATTTACCCTACTATCATAGTCATGTGGTACCTTGTATGGCACAAGTCCATAAATACCGAGTATTATAGCTTAGACCGTATTTTGTCCCAAAATGTCAAACCTTGACGAAATCCATTTTATTCGATTCTCTCACCCTCTCACCTTCACGAATTTACTTATCACCTGTTATAAATCGCATAATACTTATAATCTCAAAATAATCTCATTCCCGAGCTTACGTCGATTAACCTACGATGAAACTTTATCGTACGAAAATGCGGGATGTAACATCTCATTTCCGAGTTGTCATCAATTTATTTATGACGTACTTTCACATACGAAAACATGGGGTGTAACAGGAGAAGGGGAAGAATCTTTTGGGTATGCTCTGTTTAGGTCTTTATAGTCCACACACATCCTTAATTTATTTCCTTTTTTGGTACTACAACTATGTTAGCTAACAAATCTGGGTATTTGACTTCATGGATGAATCCTTTTATTTAGAAGTTTTAATACCTCATCCTTGATGAGCGCATGTTTGATCTCGAGTTGTGGTTGATAAGTAGGGATTTTGAGCTCTTATTTGCTCTCTTTTACTTGTGTTTTAGGACAAAAATGCTTAAAGGTATGCTCGAAAAATAATGAAATGTTCTTGCTTACAGGAATGTTGCAATATGAGCCAAAAGAATCAAAATAAACTCATAAATGAGTCAAAAGTTGAGCAAGAACCAAAATAGGGAAAAGAGGCCTACTATGCAAACCGCATAATTTTGTATGCGGCCGCAAAATAAGATTCAGATACTTGGATTTGTGTAAATAAAGAAGTGCGGACCGCACAAATATTGTGCGGCCGCATTTAATATATGCGGTCCATAATAAATGAGATTCAGAGAGTTGTCATTTTGGCAACATAAAGGAGTGCGGACCGCACCAAAATTGTGCGGTTGCAAGATGTCAAGTGCGGTTGCACACAATTGTGCGGTCCGCATTAATGAAGATTCGGAGAGCTTGTTCAAGTCCAAAGTCAAGGAAGTGTGGACTGCATCACTTTTATGCGGCCGTATAATTAGTAGCGCGACCGCACTCAGAATTGCACGGTCTGCTAAAGTCCAGCAAAAGCCAGAACTCAAAGTCAAGAATGTGGACCGCACCATAATTATGCGGCCGCAGAAGCAAGTGTGCGGCCGCACTCAGAATTATGCGGCCGCACAACCTCCGCATGGGCATTTTTGTCAGATATTTTCAGCTTAGTATATTTAGAACTTTTTATCATTTTTAAGTTAAGTTATGTTTTAGAGGAGCACCTGTGATGATTTTCTTTACTTCTTTTTGCAACTTTTTGCTAGATTTGTCTCTAAACACTAGATTTTCTTCCGATAATCTAATATTATGGATTCTATCTTCAATTCTTCTTTAACTTCTTCAATTTTCATGAATAGCTAAACCCTTAGCTAGGGTTTTGTGATCCAACCCTAGTGTGGGTATTTAATGGGTGTTTGATTTAGGGCTTATTAGTGATTAGGTTAGTGATATTTATCCTAGTTCTTGATAGAACTCAAGAATTAATGGTTGCAAACATTGATTCATGCCTAAATGACTTAGTCTCTACTTGAGAAAGTGGGAATAAGTATAGGAAAACTAGCCTAACAAGAAATTGGGGTGAACTCAAAAAATTGATAGCCCTAACTAAAGGGTTAAACTTAGAGATAGTAATACCCGACTTGACCTAATATCACTTGATTTGTATAAATACCCATTTGGACTTGAGAAAGCCAAATTGGGAAAAATCACTCAAACTACCGAGAGGTATAGAGTGAGTACCCGTGTGTGATAGCTATGTTACAATCCCAACTAATCAAGCTTTACCTGGAAATTACAACCTGTTAGATAACCTCCTAGGTAGAAGTCCCGACCCTAGTCCCTCTAAACATTTGAAAAACCCAAAACAAAAACATTGTCCTTAGCTTTATTAATTGAGTTCAATAGAGTAAAAAATAGAAGTAGAATATCAACCAAGTTTGTGGAAGTGCAATTAGAGCCAAAACTTTAATTTCACTTATATATAAACATAATTCCAATTATTAACTCCATGTGGATTCGATCCCGACCTTAGTTGGGTTATTATTGCATCGACCGTCTCACTACTCAATAGTAGTGTGGATTTGGACCCGATCAATTTTTGGCGCCGTTGCCGGGGAGTTAGACGGTATTAGCTATATATCTAAGTATTTGTGTGTTTTGTCTTTCTTTCCTTCTGTTTTTCTAATTTTTTTTTTGTGAATTTCTTTTAGGTACGAAATGGCTCTTAACACCAAGCCTCTCAGAACTATGCCATTGGAGGAGGAGGTAGATGACGAGCAAGTGGATGAGGTTCATCTCGAGCCTCAAGTACAAAGGAGAGGCCGACCGCCTCATGATAATATCCCAAACCCTCCCCTACCTCCACCAAGAGCAGCACACCGAGTGTTGCCCACTGAAGGCTATGCAAGTGCAATAGTCCCGTCCCAGATTAGGGCAACTTTCAAATAACCAATGTGATGCTGACAGTGCTTAAGCAGTAGGGTTTCTTCGACGGAGCTCCAAACCAATATTCCTACAATCATCTCAAAGGTTTTGTTGATACATTTGGGGGAGAAAGCAAACGAATGTCTCCGAGGATGCATTGAGGTTAAGGCTATTTCACTTTTCTTTACGGGGGAAGGCTTTGGATTGGCTAGAGAGATTGCCCAACCATTATATCCACACTTGGGATGATGATCACGCTCAACTATGTCTTATAGAAAGACTAAACGGGCGCTGCAAATACAATCCGGGGTATTACGCCCAGAGTCGATCCCACAGGGAATTTACGTATCAATCAAGCCGTCAGAATACAAAACTTTGCTTAACCAATTTTCTCAAGACTTTTGAATATCAATTGGTGATGTTTAACTATTTCTACTGACAAAATTAATAAACTAACGGTTAACTAACAATATGGTGTAAACAATTATAATAAAGGTCTA
>ML351217.1:0-11566 GCA_005239505.1 Nicotiana paniculata | reverse complement strand
GGTGTTTGGGCTGGTTTAGTTAAGGAATTTGGGCTGGTTTAAATAGGTTATAATTGAAATAAATGAGGTTATTTAATGAATACCCAATTCGAATTAGTTAAAATAATTTATAAAATAGCTACTAATTATAAAAATGAATTTCATGCATAGAAATAGTTAAAAATGATTATTTAGAATTTTAAAATACAAAGTACTAACTTCTGGTAAAAAAATAGTACGAAATTATATGTTTGGTCTATAATTGCAAAGTCACCACAATAATAGCCAAAAGATGCCAATTTGGCTAATTACGGAATAATTAAATCAAGAAATATTTTTGAAATCATTTGTGATGTAATTTTATAATTATTTATATACTGGGCAAATTAATAAATCATACAAAAATTAAGGCAAATACCAATTGCTAGTAATGCATGATTTTGAAGGTATATATGCAATTAAAAAATATTTTGGAAACAATTGGGTATCAATAGGCTATCAGTAAAACGGGGTACTCGACGCAAAAATATATCAGAAATAGTGTAAATAAGGCTATGTTTCGAAATCAGTTAAATATAATATGATTGAGTGTAAATCACAAGTCAACACAGTGAGGAAATAACAGTAAAAGCCCCCAAGGGGTATAAAAAAGTCGGCACAAGGCCCCAAACATGGCTTACAATCCAAATATAACAATAGTCTTAAAACACCATTTAATATATGATTTAAAAGTAAATACGCAACTCAATAGTTTTCGCGGAAAGAACCAAGTCCAATTCCAAAAATCAGTGCACGCCACACACTCGTCATCCAACATGTGCGCCACTCCAAAAATAGTGAGAAAAATACAAAGTTCAGGGTTTCATACCCTCAGGACAAAATTTACAGTCATTACTTACCTCAAAACCGGCTAAAACCCTAGCCCACAGTGCCCTTGCCTCAAGACTCGGCCTCCAAATGCTCCGAATCTATCAAAAAATCCGATTCGTATCATTATTATATGCCAAGGAATGAAACCGTTAGAAATTTATCAAAATTACCCAAAATTCCTGAAATTGGCCAAACACGACCCTTGGGCCTGCATCTCGGAAACTGATAAAATTTACATCACAAAAATCCTCATTCTTTCCCGAATCTATACATATAAAATGCATCGAAATCCAACCATAAATGACCCCCTCAATTACTCAATTAAAGTCTACAATTATCCAAGCCCTAACCCCCAATTTACACACTGATTTTCCCCTTTATTTCACCCTATTTTAGTCCAAAATCCACATAGAAACGAGTTTTAGGTTCAAATATCTTACCTCAACAAGGTCCTCTTGATATCCCCCTACAAAACTCTCTCCAAATCTTCAAACTCGTATGAAAATGGTAAAAGAAAGACCAAAATTCGCTAAGGACCCTTTTTATATGTTTTGCCCAGAGATTTTCGCACCTACGGCCATGTTCTTGCACCTGCGGACCCGCACCTGCAGTCCCAGGTGCACACCTGCGAGAATCACTTAAAAGCCAATTTTTCGCACCTGCGGTACAACCCCTGCGACTCCGCAGGTGAGGCCCCAGCTCTGCATCTGCGGTCTTTCTCCTGTCCATCGAAAATACACATCTGCGGTCTCTTGTCTGCTTTTGTGGACTCGTACCTACGGTCCCTTATCCGCAGGTGCGGTTACACCATCACCAGTAGCTTCAGCTGCGATTTTCCAACTTTAAATCCCCCGTTGGCTATCCGAAATCACCCCGAGCCGTCGGGACCCCAACCAAACATGCCAACACATCCCATAACCTTATTCAAACTTAGTCGAGTATTCGAAACACCAAATACAATGCAAAAATATCAAATTCACCTTGGATTCACGCCTATGAACTTTGACACTTCTAAATTCCACCAAGGATGCCGAAACCATCCAAAACACTTCCGATTGACCTGAAAATTTGCACACATATCCAAAATGACACCACACGAGATCCAAGCATAAAAACATACCGTCTCAGGCTCATAAGCCACTGAATACTCTCTCAAATATCCCCAAAAGTACCACATTCAAATTACTTACCCTGAAGAGACTTCCTGCTAATCTAAAGCCATCACCTTCACCTTCCTGATACTAATATGCAGAATCCATGATAATGTAGAAATGCCACAGTTTTGACATCCTCCAACGTAAATCTCAGTTCTAGCCCAAAACACACCTTGAAGATTCCCAATTTCTATATTTAACCTTGAATCCGTCAGATCCATTTTCGAGAGTCATCCACTCTACGCAAATCTCAATTGCACTAATCAAGCCGACAAAACGACTTGGCCCCATTGACACACCAACATACTAGGAAGTAATCCACGCACTGGAAGAAACAATCAACTTCATACACTGCACCCATTACACCTTTTACAATTACAACTCAAGGCGTTCCATGATTCTTATGCACCCATAAAGCATAACACAACCCCTATCCAAAATTTCCTTTATTCAAGTCATTCTCGATCTCAACCCCTACAGGTCATAACTGATTCACCAGTATACCTCGAACCTAACCCAACACATCACCTGATCATGCAACCAACTTATCATTAGCAGACTCCCCCACTTGGCTCAAAGCCATAGATAAAAAAAAATAGTAACTCATAATGACCATACGCTAACCACACCGCTAAGCTCATATATAACTCAAACCATTTAACATCCCCAATCATCTCCAACCTCGCATTCACCATTTCAACAGTCGTGCCAACTCCCACAAGTGGTGTAAACTCAAATTGCAACATATATCCATTAATGGTAAAAGAGAACTTGCTACAAAACAACATAAGGATCACACAACCTTAGAACACCTTGTGGGAAATAGCCCCTCCTACTTAGCCTCACACAGATATCATCTCTACGCCCTTCCAACAATCATAGCTATCACACAATCATTATACCCCATGCATTAAAACACAACCAATGCCTACCCTCGAGACATCACAATAAGCGGTATAATAACCTGAAGTTGATGGCAGAACTAACACTGGATCGCTAGTCAAAGGAATCTTGAGCTTCTGGAGCTCTCTCCACAATCGTCTGACCACCTGAATACCCTCACTGGACACCACGTGCCCCAAGAATGCTACAAAACTGAGCCAAAATTTCACAATTGGAGAACTTTGCATAAAGCTTCTCCTACGTCAATCTCTATAATACCCTCTTCAAATGCTGAGTATGCTCCTCCTGGCTACGTGAGTACGCCAACATGCTATCATTTAATACAATAATGAATGAGTATAAAAACAGCTGGAATACAGTGTTAGTCAAATACATGAACGCTACTGGGGCATTGGCTAGCCCAAAAGACATCACCAGGAACTCATAACACAACAGAACGATCTGTGTCACTTGAAAACTAAACAACATGAGAGGTCTTCCAATACACTCACAACTGGAAGCTATATGCCAGCTCGAGAAAGAAATCAAACACCCAATAGTTCTTTTCACATATCCAGCCCACCCCTTTTTTTCACAACCAAGCGATATGAACACATCTCATCCTCAAATCACACTCACCACATAGTCATCCAGTCACAAAACCCAGTGATAAGGACACAAACAGATATATAAGTCCCCAAACATATGTGCTCACACAATGAAATCTCAGTGCTCAAGCGACAGACAGAATCCGGCCTCAAGTCCTCCAGACAGGCCCATTATCAACATGCTAAAATCATATCCCCTCCATGGAAGTCACAAGCCGTCGATGCACAGCTGATACCAAGCGCTCACGTGCGCATTCGAATACATGGAAGGATTCAAGAGTTATGCTTTTGGCTGGATAAAATGGATTCGCAGGACAAAAATTCAAGAATGTGAGATTTTTTTAACGGTTCTGTAGCCTCTCAAAGATAAGTATAGATGTCTCCGTACCGATCCGTAACACTCTACTAAACCTGCTCATGACCGGTGAGTCCTATGTAACCTAGCGCTCTGATACTAACTTGTCACGACCCCAAATCTGGACTAGTTACGATGGCGCCTATCGTGGAACTAGGCTAGCCAAATCAACAATCAAATCGTAAATAATCTTTCATATATATCATTACTAAACTGATAATCCATAAAGGTTTCTTTAATCATTTTAAAACAGATAAAGCCACACCGGATATTAAATACAACACCAAGATCCCGGAGTCACTGGTCATGAACATCTATATAAAATATACAACTCTAGAAAATAAACACTATAATAGTGAGCAGCAGAGATTAGGGTTGCGGACGCGTGCATCTACCTCGCAAAAATCTCCTAGAAATCCTTGGAACAGATACACAACTCACTTTGCCCTAGCACCTAGATCTGAACACAAGGTGCAGGGAGCAATGTGAGTACGCCAACACAGTAGTAATGAAAATAAATCAGGTCTGAGCAGTAAGAAACACATAAAGTGAAATCATCATTTCACATTAAGCACAATCTTTCTTTCCAACAGTGTATATGTTAAATCATCACGCTTAAAAGCCAATTTCAGTAAAAATCATTTGGAAATATACTTTCCAACAATTTCAACATAACTTTCAAGAGGTTTAGGGTAAAAATGATAAAAATCATAAGAAAAGCCTCTCGGGCAAAAACATATTTCATAAGTTCAGAGTGAAAGTGGTAAAATTATAAATAGCCCCTCGGGCGAAAGATGTATGAGAAACTGCCCCTCGGGCGTAACATCACTCAGAATCAGCCCCTCAGGCATACTTCACAGTCACTCAAAATCAGCCCCTCGGGCAACCTCACAGTCACTCATACCTCTCAATCACTCATCACTCGGCACTCGCACTCAGTACGTGCCTGCGCTCACTGGGGGTGTATACAGACTCCGGAGGGGCTCCTATATCCCAAGCACTAATATCAAGCCACCTCGTGGCATATCATATCCTCATAATCAGGCCCTCGACCTCACTCGGTCAGAAACTCTCAAAAAGCCACTCGGGCTATCAGTAAAACGGGGTACTTGACCAAAAACATCATTTTATATTTAATAAATAGTGTAGATAAGGCTGAGTATCCAAATCAGTTAAACATAATATGACTGAGTGTAAATCATAAGTCAACACGGTGAGGAAATAGTAGTAAAAGCCTCCAAGGGGTATAAACAATTCGACACAAGGCCCCAAACATGGCTTACAACCCAAATATAACAATAGTCTTAAAACACGATTTGTCATATGATTTAAAAGAAAATACGCAACTCAATCGTTTCCGCGAAAAGGACCAAGTCCAATTCCAAAAATCAGTGCACGTCACACACTCGTCATCCGGCATGTGCGCCACTCTAAAAGTAGTGAGAAAAATACAAAGTCCGGGTTTCATACCCTCAGGACAGAATTTACAGTCATTAATTACCTCAAAAATGGTGATCCCCTATCCGTAGGTGTGGTTACACAAGCACCAGTAGCTTCAGCTGCAATTTTCCAACTTTAAATCCCTCGATGGCTATCCGAAATCACCCCGAGCCCTTCGGGACCCCAACCAAACATTCCAACACATCTCATAACCTTATTCAAACTTACTTGAGCCTTCGAAACAGCAAAGACAACGCAAAAACATCAAATTCACCTAAGATTCAAGCCTATGAACTTTAAAACTTCTAAATTCCACCAAGGATGCCGAAACCATCCAAAATACTTCTGATTGACCTAAAAATTTTCACACATGATCCAAAATGACACTACGAACCTCCTCCAACTTTTGAAATTCCATTATGACCCCTATAGCCTATTTTTCACTGCCGACCGGAAATCACCAAAAACGTATTTTTGCCAATTCATTCCTAATTATACACCTGACATCAAAGCCGCATTCCGAACACACTCCTAAATCCTAAATCACCTAACGAAGCTATATGGACCGTAAAATCTACATTCCGAGGTCGTTTACCAATAAGTCAACTTCCGGTTGACTTTTCGAATTATTTAACCATGTTAAGAGATTAATTGTCCCATTTCTCTCCAAAAATTGCTCCGAACACGAGCCAACCAATATAACACAACATAATGAAGTCGAACCACATATAATGAAGCAGAAATGAGGGAAACGGGGCTATTACTCTCGGAACGACTAGTCGAGTCGTTACAAAATGTGTTAAGTTCGCCGTTGTTATGATCTTCTACAATTCGTCTTTGGGGCAGGATATGGGGAGATAGTATGAGGGAAGTGGCTGTCAAAGATTGTGGTGTGCGGTGGTTTAGAATTGAGTCGGTGCTTGAAATGTTGACGGCTTGAGAAAGATGATCCACAAAAAGGTTTAAAGTGGTAGCGATCTGATGGTTCAAGTGCTTCAGAGATAGGTATTGATTTAAGGCAACAATTAGGTAGTACAGGATGAGGAAAGACGTGTGGGAAGTGTCAGGCAGTGGTTAAATTTCTAGAAGGCCAGGTGTAAGAAGTGAAAGTTGAGTAGTTGCTTAAAGGAGTAAGTTCGACCTAAGTGGGAGAGTGGCAGAGCAGCATATAGGTTCAGTGGCAGGGTGAGTACACGCCTTGAGGATAGTTGGAGAGATTTGGGAATTTTAGTTGACGACGATTGGGTCTACGGGCTTAATTTGAAATATTGTCTATTATACAGCGGGAGATTGGGTGCAACAGAAAGGAGTTGCTTGATATGAAGAAGGATACAACATGAATTTGGATCGGAATGTATTGTCGCTACTTTAGCTGATGTCCATGAGCGGTGAACGGACTTGTACAACTAGTGAATGAGCATGGGCTCAGGATGGGTTGTCGATTTGGTAGTAATCATGCAGTGCATCGCCGTTGAAATATATCAGCATGTAATTTCCACAATCTTGGGAGCATTCTTGAAAGATCTTTTGTTATGCCCTTCTAGTCTGTAGTTGCCATATTAAACCTTGTACTTCTTTGCATTTACTTCATCAGATGATTTGTATCTTTGTTTTTTAGGTCTTCCTGTCTGTCTTTTTCTGGTATGTGGCATTATAACTTCTTCACCTATATATTGTGGCACATTTCATTTGATTTCGTCAGGTAGCGGGTCTACTGGTATTTCATAAGTATGCAAAAGGTTCTCCTTCGTGTAATAAGGAGAAAAATAGTTTTCATAAGACTCATTCCTGTGCCTCAAAGCCGCCATAGCATGTGCCTAAGGAAGTTCGTCAAGCTGTAATTGTCCACAACTATATCTCTTATTTTGAAGACAAACAATGTAGCGCATCGCACCATCTATCACTGTATGGATATGATCTGTTGAAGCCCTCACCTATAATTTCATTACAAACACACAACAAGTTGTCAAAAACATATACAAAATAACTACAATTATACAACATTTTATCTACAATTACAGTTTGTATTTAGTTTGATGGAATCATTGATCTGATGTTATTGTATATAGCTTACTCTCATCTTCTGCGATAATGTCCTGTTGTCCTCCAACTCTTTCTTTTCCAAGGTATGTGAATGTAACCTTTTCTTTCAATAACTTTTCATCGTCCACGTTCTATTCACCGTAGCATGTACTCGAGACCATCTGTGATAGCCAATATCGTATAGGTATTCTTTAACACGTGTGTCGATCTCTTCAATCTTTGACATTCTTTCATTAAATTCATCAAGCGTGTATTATCGTGCCGTGGCAAAGTACAATTCGCTTAACTTTAGATGAATCTTCTTGAACTTTGACCTTATATTTGTCCAAATATACCACATGCAAGCATAATGTGGCATGCCGATATAAACAATAGATGTTTCCTTCAAGATACTCTCATTCCGATCCAAAATAACACACATATTTGGTTTTTCGCCATACGCATGTTTGAATTGCTCAAAAACCCACTTCCATGATACGTCATTTTCTGAATCAACAACAGCGTATTCCAGTGGGAATATTCTACCTATCGCAGGTGGCAAAAAGAAATTCAATTTCTATAATAAAACTAGAGGGGAAAAGATTACATATTAAAAAACAAATTTACAATAATATTTCTACAATTAATCTACAATACCTGATGCATCCATTGTGCTAGCTGTTAGCATTATTCCCCTATATGCCGACTTCAAGAAGGTCCCATCCACTACTACAACTGGTCTACAATATTCCTAACAATTGATTGACGTACTAAGCGTAACAAATGCGTACAAGAAATAACCATCGTCAGTCTTCTCCAGAATATAATAACTTGGCAAGCAACTGTAGTTATCAGTAGGATGACCTCTGAAAATTTCCAAAGCCTTTTCCTTTTCTCTCCAAGCTTGCATGTATGTTATGTTCACACCATGTTCAGACAACATATCGGTTTGTATGTCTTTAGGTGTGTAAATTATCTTAAGATCCGCATATTTTGGTATAACTATGCTACCAACTACCATGACAGTAGGCTTGCGTTGTATGTATGTATTGTCCATCAAAGAGAATGAAGTGACATGTACAATTGTCCCCAACACATACCAGGCAGGAGCTACAAAATAAAAATATTTTAAAGAATGTTATGAAAAATGTAGCTACAAAATAATAGGTTGTTTCAGCAAAAAATCTTATATTTAACAATTTATATACAAGACTACAAACTAGAAAATTTGTATACAATGATATTACAAACTATACAAAAAAGATACAAAGAAACTACAAATTAAACAAAAATATGATTTTGACAATTGAATTGTTCGTACCGTCTTGCACTAGACCTTTTCACCCCAAATTGGAACTTGTTCATGATAGAATAGTGCTTCATTGCACTGGCAATTATTTGCTTGTCTATGCAGACTTGGCCTACTTCAATTACATTTGGCGTATGTTCTGTTATGATGATACTTTCATAGTCCACTATTACCGTATATGTTGGCATATAAGTTAACTTCAGTATTCCAGATGAATCTGTACTCAATTAAAGCTAACTACACTTCAGACATACATTGTAGATAGTTTGTAGTAAAATTGTTGAACATTTAAAATCTAATACTTCTATATTCATAACAGTTGAACTACACTTGTTATGTAGTATTTTTGTAGCTATATTGTAGAAATATTATAGAACACATGAAATATAAACAAACATCACCACCGAAATAATAGAGCAAACCAGCAATTTTGTTCGAATTAGAGATGCTGCATTCCAAATCAAAATCACACATTGTTATACATAGCGGATACATTCCTAAGCTTTTGTTTTCCTTTTTTCGTCTCCATGTATACTCCAACTCCCATATCGTTTCGAATTTCTATTGGAGGTTAATGTTCGTTGATAATGTATTTGATATTGATGATTTTTTCTGATGTATCGATCATTAGATGCTCTGCGATTGCAGAATTCAACTGACCATAATTTGAATCATCGCTGACTACAATTCCGTCAACATTAAAATCTATGTATCTCCAAAAGCAATCTCAATTACCATTTAGCTTAAGCATAATAGCTATTTTGATATTATTTCACGTAATTCAATTCAGTTATAGATAATTGCGTTGCTTATGGTTGTGAAACTAGAGGAGACAAAGAAAATCAGAGTATCGACGATGAAAAACTGAGAAAATTGGCGTAATAGAAGGCTTAATTCAATTGCGATGATTGCGTCACACAATTCTCGGAAGAATCCTACTATCCCAAAATCCCAACATCTAAAAAAAGAAGTCTATTGCAGAAAGGATACTAATTTAAATAAATGTATATAAAACGTGTTTAGGAAGGGTAATTAAGTATACATGGACATTTTATTGTAATAAATTTTCATATAATGTATAAGAATGAAAAAAATCTTGCCATGAAACTCACATTCTTCTACCGATGAAGATGATCACGCTCAACTATGTCTAATAAAAGACTAAGCGGGCGTTGCAAATATAATCCGGGGTATTATGCCCAGAGTCGATCCAACAGGGAATTTACGTATCAAGCAAGCTGTTAGAATACTCAACTGTCACTTGAGGTATTTAAATTACTAAAACTAAAGATTAAAACTAAAGGTTAACTACGCTAAGGTGTAAACAATTGTAATAAAGATCTAAGGTTATGGTTTCCCCTGTCTGTGAACTTACTTCTCGGATACTTCATATAGCTTGATTAGTTGTCTCTATCAATCATGAACACTCTATCTACCATAAATCTCTCTCAAGTAATTATGATAAATTACTAGACGCACTCTTTCAAGTTACTCTAGCTAGATTGCATTACAGTTCACTTTAGATTGCACCCGAGGTATCGTTATCTCTAATCCAACCTCTAAACCCTCGGTTATGACTTTCGTCTATACTCCGGGAGTGATGTTGTTCAAACAACTACCTAAATATGCACTCTCTCTCAAGTAGATACATAATAAATAGGCACAGCTAATTGATGGCCATTCAATTAACTACAACAAGAACGTAGTTGAACAAATAGAGATTAATCAACCAATCGGAACTAGATTAATAACACAATAAGTTTATCCCTCAACGGGTTCTACCAAAACCCTAGATTAAAGAAGTTAGCTAAACAAGTTCATAAGAGTAAAACCCAAAATAACTTGCATAATTAAACTACAAAGTAATGAAGAAAATCTGTACACATTGATGTTTTGCCGTCCGTATCCTCTCTAATATCGAATCTCCACGAATCTCCTCTTGTAGTTGTGTTTTAGGAGTCTATTTATATGTTTAGGGCGAACCCTAACCGTGTAGGAGACTTCTATTTCAACCGGGAAACACTTAAACTCGTCAAAACTCGGATTTGGCCGAACTGGGAACCCCGGGCGTTTGGACCCAAAGGCCTGGCTAACGCCAGGGTAGGGCTGGCATTTCAGCCCTAAGGCCTGGCTAACGCCAGGTAGGGTCAGGCTGTAGGAATCTGTCGCCCGGCAATCGCCCGGGTGTCTCCTTTCGCGTATTTTTCGACGTATTTGCATCCCTTTAGCTCCGTTTCCATCTCCAATTCACCTACACATAAAATAAACTCCATTAAGCACATAACAAGTGTATTTTTATCATTAATGCACCTCAAATGTAAGGTATATCACATGTTAAACTATGCAATTTAGTCTCGCATCAAGACCCCACACTTAAACCTTTGCTCGTCCTCGAGCAATCAAACTACACTCATGTACACAACTTATTAATCAAATCTCTTAACACGTTATACCAAGAATATTTAAAACATTTCAATCACAAAGGTGTGACATCCTCGCCTCAACAATCGACTCACAAATACCATGCTTTATTCACAATTTACTAACTACTCTATTAGAGGTCAACAACATTACCTTTCCGTCCTGAATCATGTGCCCTCACCAAATCAAAGAGCTAGTTCCTCACACAATAAAATGTAAGAACACTTAGGACGNTGTAATGTAGGCTGCGGGACGGGTAGGATACATTTGGATATAAGAGTGACTACACCTCCCTAAGCACTTTAATACATATACTTTCATATTCAACTTCAGATTTATATTAAGCCAACACCACCTATACAACAATTTTATTACCCCATCCTTCTTTAAGCACAATTACATTAAGAGTCACCATATATATTTTCTTCCTTCGCAAGAATACAACTGTTTAATTATTTCTTCTTTTTTTTCTTCTTTTTCAAGTGACTCTTACTTTTTCTAACGTGCACCTTTCTCCTTATTTCAA
>ML351215.1:0-52267 GCA_005239505.1 Nicotiana paniculata | reverse complement strand
ATCCTATATTACTTGTCGACCACGTACACTTGCGTGTGCATTGGGAAATCAACCAACAATGAAGCACCTTAAATTCTAGAGGGGGCATCTGCAACTACATTCTCATTGCCCTTCTTATAGTAGATGTCAAAATCAAAAAGCAAAAGCTTAGCCAACCACCTAATCTGATAATCAGTATGTAGATTTTGTTCCAACAGATATTTAAGGGCCTTCTGGTCAGTTTTAACAATAAAATGTTGTCTGAGCAGATAATGTGACCATTTAGTCACAGCAAATACCAAAGCAAGTAGCTCCCTTTCATATACAAACAAAGCAGCATGTCAGGGGGCTAGTCCTTTACTAATAAAAGCTATAGGATAGTTATTTTTCATAAGGAAAACACCAATTCCAGATCCACTGGATTCAGTCCCAACAACAAATGGTAATTAGTGATTTGGCAAGGCCAAAACTGGTACAGTAGTGAGAGCCAGCTTAAGCTCAGCAAAGGCATGTGAAGCAGCCTCAGTCCATAAAAAATTAATCTTCTTAAGCAAGTCTGTGAGAGGTCGACTAATAAGGCCATAGCCTTTGATGAACTTCATGTAGTACCCAGCTAATCCCAGGAAACCTCTTAGTTGTTTTATAGTTATGAGGATAGGCCAGTGTTGCACAACCTCTATCTTCTTTTGATTAGTATCAACTCCTTGGGCAGAAATAAAGTGGCCCACATATTCCACTCTTGATACACCAAAAAAACATTTAGAATGCTTGGCTAATAGACAATTCTGTATCATGAGATAAAAAACCAGTTGTAAATGAAAAAGATGATCCTGCAAGTTCCTACTATAGATTAGATATCATCAGGGAAAACAAGTACAAATATGAGAAGGTCCTGAAAAACATGGTTCATTGAGTGCTGAAAGGTGGAAAGAGCATTGGTCCAGCCAAAAGGCATGAAAAAATACTCATAGTGTCCCATGTGTGTTTTGAATGCTGTCTTGGGTATATCCTCCGGATCCCCTGATAGCTCATCCAATAGATCATCAATGATATGAATGGGAAATTTATCCCTAATAGTACAGTGGTTGAGGTCCCTGTAGTCCACACCTAACCTCCAAGTACCATCTTTCTTAAGAACCACCACCACAGGCGAGGCAAAAGGGTTGTTACTATACTGTATGACACCCTGTTGTAGCATCTCTTTTACTAACTTCTCAATGATATCTTTCTTTATAGAAGAATATCTATAAGGCCTGATGTTGATTGGTTTCATACCAGGTTGCAAACGAATACTGTGGTCAAATGCCCCCCTTGCAGGAGGTAATGCAGTAGGTTCCGAGAATACTTGCTTGTAAGTTGTCACCAAATTCTGGAGTGACTGAGGCAGCAAATCATCACTAGGTAAACAACACTTGTAGCATATACAACGGAGTAGAGTCCCCTTGATATTTGTTAACATCTTTGGAACTCGAGAGTTTACAGTCTTCTGAAACCCTTTCAAAAGATATTGTTTGCCTTGGTAGTTAAAGATCATAATTAGTGTTGAGTAGTCCATTGTGATTGGACCTACAATTTTCATCCATAAGGCTCCCAAAACCAAGTCATATCTACCAACAGTAAAGATAATGAGATCAGCTACATATGTAGTGCCCTCTAGCATCCATTTAAAGTCCTTTACCACCCCAGAAGTGGATTCGAAGGTGTTGTTGCCTAAGCTAACATAACTTAATACAGTAGGAGTAATAGAACAACTTAACTTCTTTGCAACTGCTGAATCTACGAAATTATGAATACTACCACCATCTAGGAGAATTTGAATAGGTCGTTTATCACTATAACCTGTAACATGAATGTGTGTGCTCCTTGGATACCATCTAAGGCACATAATGAAATGTGAGGATGTTCTTCTTCCACAACAGGCCACTCCTCAGGAAGTGCCTCAACTTCAGTAGTGATGTCTCCCTTTTTTGTAGGTGCAACATCAGATTCTTCCAGCTCTAAGACAAACAGCTATTTTGGAAGGTTACATTTGTGACCTGCAATGTATTTTTCATCACAGAAACAACACAATCCCTGGGCCCTTTTTGCTTGCATTTTAGTTGGGGAAATAGTTCTCTTGTTCCTACGCATCACAGTAGTATTAGCAGCAGGTAGTGCCAATCTAGGTGTATGACTAATTATTGAATAGATGGGAGGTTTTAGCCTATGGTTATCATAAGAACTTTTCCTAACATTATAATAACCAGTTGAAGTATGTTTCTGAGCTCTGGCATTAGCAGCCAGAGTGGCCTGAGCTAACCTAGTTATCCTGCATGTTTTAGCTTAGGTTTTAGGCTCATGCATCATTATAGGATTCACCAATTCTTCCTTCAAACCACCAAGGAAACAAGAGATAGCATGCTCAACAGTCAAGTTGCATTGAGCTACCAACCTATCAAAGACAAATTGAAACTCTCTAACAGATTTTGTTTGCTTCAACTGTTTCAATTACAACATAGGATATGAGAAATCAACGCTAAAAGTCTCGATAAGCTCAGCTATGTACTCATCCAACACAGGTAGCATAGGTAAATTCCTACACTTACGGTATGATTGATGCTAAGCTAGTGCTTCATCATCGAGGTTCATATCCACTAACCTCACTCTCTGATTGAGAGGAGCTTCATCCTCAGCAAAATACTGTTCGATTCTATATAACCATGTTTTCAAATTCCTTCAATTGAATCGAGGAAAAAATAGGTTATGATTACGATTAGAATTAACACAATAAGGATTTGGTCCTAGAATACCCTGACCTGACTGGAGCCTTTTATCCTTAGCAGCAGATGTAGATGCGCTGTCTTTCGATTATTGATTCAGTTGCAGTCCATCAAAGGAATTTTTAAGAGCACTCACAATTTGTAGAAGTTCAATGTGACGCTTGTCCAAATCGTCTCTTCATTTCTGCTATTTTTGGGCCAATTCTGCTCGAAGATCTAGTTGTTGAACTGCTAGATGTTCATACAGCTCCTGCAAATCGATGATGTATTACCCGTTGCACCGTCCACAACTCTTCGCGGGCCCATCCTCTACCTAGCTCTGATACCAATTGATACCACATTGAGGTATCACTGCAAATAAACGAGAGAAGAAGCAACAAAAATAAAGAAAAGAGAGAAGAAAAGGAGAAATAGAGCCAGACTTAGAGAAGAAACAGAGGGAGAATATAGAAATTCAATTCATATCATAATGCCATTACAATTTGATGTATCGCCTACTTATAGTGTTTGTAACAAGATAAAAGGTGCTGAAAATAAAATAGAAAGGAAATGCAAACATGCCAATTGTGAGTTATAGCTCTAACTAACTTTCCCGCCAAAATATAAGAAACTAACTTTCAGAAACTAGGAAACTAATTTTCAAAACAAATCATCTAAACTTTCAAAACTAATCAGCCAATATGCATATCACACTTATGTGGAAAGCCTCTTCCCATTGGAAACCTTTTTCCAAATATCATCATCAAATTTAAACTGCAAGGCGTTTGGCAGAGTTGTTTTATATTTAATAATTTGGCATCTAGAGTCCTCTAACTCGGCTAATTCAGAATCGCGTTCCTACCTGAAATTTATTTGATTCGGAAACTTCTGATTAAGTGTGGTAGAATCTCATCCATCTCGCTACATCCCTAGCTTGTTTTTTGGGGTAATTATGCTCCTTCGTTTTTTTTTTTGGTTCTTTTTATTGTAGACAATTTCTTTAATTTTTTCCTTTTGTTTGTCAGACTCATTAGAAAATGGTTCATAAAATCACCTTTCAGAGATGATTCAATAACTCCTAAAATAAGAGTATATGCATCTCGAGAGATTCATGATTCCTTTTTAATCATGTTGTGATTGATTCCCAGTAAACATACATTACTTATGCATTGGTGATACAATTTTCTAATTTTTGTTTTGAAAATATTTTTTGGAGTTTTAGTTAGAAATTGTCAAGGCGCTAGAAAAAGAAAATCAATAATGCTATCCGATAAAGATGTTGCTATAATTTTGTTGCATAATCTTAATCTATCAAAAATAGCTTAAATATTCTTTTTTTCTTTTATCTTAAGAAAGTGCACTACTTATTTCAGTTTAGGTGACATTAATTATTTCTTATTATTTCGTTCTAAAAATATGAATTATTTTTACATTTGAAGTTAATTAGTTTTAAACTACTTATTTAACCTTAATAATATTTCTTAAGTTACTTCAAAATTAATTTTTACACTTTGAATTAATTTCATAATAGAGAGTCTAGTTAATTACATTATGTGGTCCCTATGGAATTTCATAATATAAATTCCATATATGCTAATAGTTTAATTTACACGTGAATTCGATAATGGGAATTGTTTCTGCTGCGTTACATAATCAAACAACAGGTATTGGGTAACTTTGTCTACCAAGGCTTAGGCAAATGAGAAAACTTATCTATCATTTTTTTTCCTCTACTAGGATTATAAACTTTGGTCTTTCATTATTTTCATTACACTTCATCGATCATTAGGTAACACACTTGTCATTGTAGTCCACTGATACGACATGTTTTATAGGATGCTTCTTATGTATTTCCATAAGCTGAAGTATGAACAGAGTTGCAATTCCCCTATTCTTAATCTCACTTGTTGTGTTTGTCAAAAGAGCCCATCCCCTGGTTCAATCGATAGATAGGCAGACTTGCGGACCATCTTTTCCAGCCAGATAGTGAGCGATCACTCAGCAATGAAAACTAATTGAAAGCAACCATGAATGAGTACCTATCCCTTACGGGAATCGAACCCGTTAAATAGTTCTGCTCCCAGAGAATGAGGAAGTTAATAAAAGAACAGAAAATAAGCTAAACACTATCACACCTCCTTTTTCCTGAAGGGGATAAGAGAATTTTTCCAATTCACCAGTTTATTATATGGTGTCCCAAGTCACCGGTTTATTCTAGAATCCCAAATCGTGGAAATTGACTTTTTTAAAAAGTTTGTGAAAATCAGAAGACCGGGTAAGGAATTCTGTTAACCCGAGAGAAGGTGTGATGCACTCCCGAGTTTCGTGGTTTTAGCACCGTCGCTCAACTATTAATATTTGGCCTAATTATCTTACTTACATATTTAATACCTATTATGCATTTTTACGTTTTAAAAGCATTTTTAGTATTTATGGAATTTGTTTTAACAGATCGCGATGTCACGCACTCGTTTGTTTTTCTACATATTGCGAATCGCGCCATGTGAAACTCACCCGCGATTTACAACATGTTTATTATTATTAAAATTCGAACTTGTGGTCGAGTCACATGAAACACACACTGGAGTTAGGGTTTAGATATACGGGAACCGTAACCATAGTCATGATGATCTATAATTAATCTCACCTAAAGCAACTAGCACATTTGAATTATTTTCCTATGTTTAAAATTATTGCAAGGCCATGAATTACGGAGGAAAAATCTTCAATACCAATGTGATGACCCAAAGGGTCATCTCATAAATTAAGACTCCATTCTAGGCTCATTAGCCTTAAAAGATTTATTTTATTTACCTCGATTTGTGTGCACAGTTCGAGCGTAAAACATGAAAGCTTTTATGTGAATATATGAGAAATATTAATTTTTGGAATTTAAAATTTAGTTTTAGTTGAACTTGTTAAACATCTTGAGTAAATGGACTCGGATATGTGTTCCGCCGATCCCGAGAGGTCCGCAGTAAAGTATGGGACTTGGGCGTATACCCGAAATAGGATTCCGAGGTCCCTAGCCTTAGAAATCAATTTTTGAAAGAAATTGTCTCATTGGATTTTTAGTGAAATGAATAAATTAATTAATAATTGAAATCCTTGGTATCGTGCCCGTATTTTGGTTCCAGAGCCCGGTACAGGTTTGTTATGTTTTTTAAGTCTTATCAGTGAAATTTGGTGAGAATCAAAATTTATTTGACGTGACTCGGACGTCCGTTTGAGAAATAGTGAAAGTTGAGTCTTCTTGAGAAAAATGATGAGTTTTGAGGTTAAATTCATAGTTTTGGATGTTATTTTGATGATTTGATCGCACGAGAAAGTCCGTATGATATTTTTAGACTTGCGTGCATGTTTGGTTTGGAGCCCCGAGAGCTCGGGTGATTTTCGGGTAGCCTATGGGATGTTTTAAACATAGAATTTTCTGATGTTTGTCTGCTACTAGTGCACTATCAATTTATTCTTCACGTTCGTGTGGCCTCACTCGCGAATGCATAGAGTAGAATTTCACTGGGGTCATTTTTGTTCTATGAAAACGCGTGGCCTTGGATACGGACACAAAGTACTGGGGGGAAACCCTTCGCAAACGCGGACAGGCCATCGCGAACGCGAAGAGTTAAGTGGACTTGGGGGAGGGGGAACCCATTTGTTCAATGCAACGCGCCTGGTGGGACACTAACGTGAAGGCCACT
Organism: Nicotiana paniculata; assembly: GCA_005239505.1. Taxonomy (NCBI): domain Eukaryota; kingdom Viridiplantae; phylum Streptophyta; class Magnoliopsida; order Solanales; family Solanaceae; genus Nicotiana; species Nicotiana paniculata. The sequence continues at coordinate 45,852 of ML351215.1, read as the reverse complement.
AGGCCAGGACACTATCAGAATGCGGCAGGCCCATCGCGAACGCGATGAAGGCCTGGCCAGCTATATAAAACAGCTTTTAAAACTCGGGAAAAACCTATTTTTCACCTATTTTCGAACTACAAAGACCTAGAGGCGATTTTCTTCACAAGAATTCATCCCTAAGGTGTTGGTAATCAATCCTAAACTCTTCTCTTTCAATTACCCAATTTTTTTCATCACTTTTCAATTCAAAATCAATAATTTTCATGGTAAAAATTGAGGGTTCGGGTTGAATTAGAGAATTTTGTAAAAATGGGATTTTGACCTCGAATTGAGATTGTATTTAAAAACTAATTGCATATTCGGGCTCGGCGGTGAATGGGTAAATGGAATTTTGTCCGAACCCCGAGTTTGAACTAAGCGGGCCCGGGTTGGTTTTTAACTTTTTTTGAGAAAGCTTAGGATATAAAAATGTTTTCAAAGGTTTGGCCTGAATTGTGAAAGTTTTTATGAATAAACTTATGTGATACGTCTGGTGGGAGCGAGTTGCACGCCCCAACAAGGAATGATAAGGGTGGACATGTGAGATCAGGTTGCACGCCTCAACAGGAAAAATAAGGCTAATATATATATATATATATATATATATATATATATGGAGAAGGAATAAGGGTGGACAGGTGGGAGCGGGTTGTGCGCCCCAACAAGGAGCGATAAGGGTGAATATTTATTTATTACTGATTTTCAAAAATATGGATTTGGAAAACTTCGGTTTTATTAAAAAAGTTTTCATACTCTGATTTTTATTGTGATTTAAATTGATTGAAACTTGGAAAAATTGAGAAGTTGATTATAATTGATATCCGAAAAGAGTTATCCGAGTTGTTTCTTTTATTTACTATTGTAAGTTACTGGTTATCGAGTTTGTTATTATTTTTTCTTTCTTTCTTTATTATATATATTGTTCACGGGTTATATTGTTAACGCCCCGCGGTAGCGTCGTCACTACTTCTTCGAGGTTAGGCTCGGCACTTACTCAGTACATGGGGTCAGTTGTACTGATACCACACTCTGCACTCTTTTATGCAGATCGAGGTACCAGCCAGAGTTAGGAGATATTAGTAGTTGAGAATTTTCATTCGGTGACACGAGGTAGATCTGCTGGCGTTTGCAGATTCCTGAAGTCTTCTCCTTACTTTATAGAAGCTGTTTTATTTCATTCGAAACAGACATATATACTTCTTTTAGCCATTATTTTTAGTATTCTTAGTATTCGTATAGGAACAAACTCAGTTTTTATTCCTAATTTGTCGTGTGGTTCTTGGTATCTAAAAAATTAATTGAACTCTTCTACTATCTCGCAGATGGCGAGAACACGTGCTTGTTCTTCCGCTAACAAACAATGCGGTCTTCCAGCAGCAACATCTCCTATTAGGGGCAGAGGTCGAGGCCACGTCAGAGGCCGAGGCAAGGGCAGGACTCAGCCTGTTTCTCATACTATAGCCCTAGCTAGGGAGCCCCAAATTGAGATTGATGGGGGGGGGGCTCTAGCTCAGACTATTCCAGCTGGACCAGCTTAGGTTCCGGAGGGGTTTACTGCAACCCCGGTACTTTAGGATGCTTTGGTCAGATTAGCGGGCCTTATGGAGAGTGTAGCCCATACTGTTGCACTCCCTGTTGCAGCAACTGCATCTCAAGCTGGAGGAGGGGTCCAAACTGCTGTTACCCACACTCCTAATCAGACTACTCCTCAAGTTCATATCCCCGCAACCAATCCAGTTGGGGTAATTCATCCAGTTGCTCCAGTGCCGCCCGTTGATGGGGCAGCTATGTCCACCGATACTTTGTGGAGATTGGACAGGTTCATCAAGATTTTCCCTATTCACTTCAGTGGTGCTACTTTAAAGGATCCTCAGGAATATCTGGATATGTTTCACGAGGTTCTTCATAATATGGGCATTTTGGAGACCAATGGGGCCGACTTCGCTGCATTTCATATGACTAGTTCTGCCATGAAATGGTGGAAGGCTTATTTATTGACTAGACCATCTGGGTCGCCTGATCTGACTTGGGATCAGTTTTCTCACCTCTTTTTGGAGAAATTTTCACCGATCACTACTGGAGAAGAGAAGCGTCATTAGTTTGAGCGTCTTCAGCAGGGCGGCATGATAGTTACCCAGTATGAGAATCATTTTGTGGATTTAGCTAGGCATGCTATTATTTTGTTTCCTAATGAGAGAGAAAGGGTTAGGAGATTTATTGAGGGCCTTTCCCAGCCCATTAGGTTGCAGATGGCTAAGGAGACAAGGACTGAGATTTCATTTCAGGATATGGCTAATGTAGCCAGGAGATTTGAGACGGTTCTTGGGATGGGAGGTCAGGGGTCAGACAAGAGACCTCACCATTCCGGTGGATTCAGTGTTGCCTCGTCTAGAGGTGGAGATACTTAGGTTAGAGGCCATTCTTCCAGGAAATTTAATTTAGCACTTCAGACGTCCCATGGTGCTTCAGGTGGTCATGGCTCTTACTTGCCTTATTCTGATCAGTCATCCCCTACCAGAGCACCTCCTCTTCAGAGTTATTATCGTGGTCAGCTGGTTCGTCAGGTTCAGCCTCAGTATCAGGATGGTTGTTATGAGTGTGGTGAGTATGGACACATTCATAGATCTTGTCCGAAATTTTTAGGTAATCAGCCTCAGTACCAGAATTATCGTGCTATAGTTGCGGCACCAGCTGTAGCACCACCTGCCCAGCCCGCCAGGGGTAGGGGTCAGGTAGTCAAAGGTAGAGGTTAGAATGTTAGAGGTGGAGGTCAGCATGCTAGAGGTGGAGGCCAGGCCACTAGAGGTGGTGGCCATCCCGTTAGAGGTGGAGGAGCACCTGTCAGAGGTCCTCCCAGTGACGCAGTTCAGGGTGGTGGGGCGCAACCTCGATTATATGCATTTCTAGCAAGACCCGAGGCAGAATCCTCTGATGCAGTTATCACAGGTACCATTTTAGTTTGTACCAAAGATGCTTAAGTTTTTTTTGATATGTGGTCCACTTATTCTTATGTTTCATCCTATTTTGCCTCGTATTTGGTTGTGCCTCGCGATTCCTTGAGTGTCCCTTTTTATGTGTCTACGCCGGTGGGGGATGCTATTGTTGTAGATTGGGTATATCGTTCGTGCGTAGTTATTATTGAGGGTCTTGAAACTAGTGGACCTTTTGCTTCTTGACATGGTCAATTTTGATGTCATATTGGGAATGGATTGGTTGTCACCTTATTATGACATCTTGGACTGTCATGCCAAGACATTTACTTTAGCTTTGCCGGGATTCACTCGATTAGAATGGAAAGGGACTCCTGGTCATTCTCCAAGCAGAGTGATTTCTTATACCAAAGCTCGTTGTATGGCTGAGAAGGGATGTTTGGCTTATTTGGCCCATATCGGTGATTTGGTTGAGACTGGATGCCACCCGACATGGATATCAATTTTTATATTGATTTTGCTCCGGGCACTCAGCCCATTTCTATTCCTCCATACCGGATGGCCCCACCAGAATTGAAAGAATTGAAAGAATAGTTTCAAGACCTGCTTGATAAAGGTTTCATCAGGCGTAGTGTCTCGCCCTGGGGTTCGCCAGTTTTGTTTGTAAAGAAGAAGGATGGATCGATGAGAATGTGTATAGATTACTGACAGTTGAGTAAAGTTACTATCAAAAATAAGTATCCATTGTTGAGAATTGATGATTTATTTGATCAGCTTCAGGGTGCCAGCGTGTTTTCGAAAATTGATCTGAGATCAAGCTACCACCAATTGAAGATTAGGGCATCCGATGTTCTTAAAAAAACCTTTCGGACAAGTTGTGTGCACTATGAATTTTTAGTGATGTCTTTTGGCTTGACTAATGCCCCAGCACCCTTTATGGATTTGATGAATCGAGTTTTCAAGCCTTATCTGGATTCCTTCGTAATTGTGTTCATTGATGATATTCTTATATACTCCCTCAGTCGGGGGATCATGCATAGCACCTTCGTATAGCACTCCATACTTTGAGGGATAATCAGTTGTATGCAAAATTTTCAAAGTGTGAATTCTGGTTAGATTCAGTAGCTTTGTTGGGTCACGTCATATTAGTAGAGGGTACTCAGGTAGATTCTAAGAAGATAGAGGTAGTCAAGAACTATCCTAGACCCACTTCAGCCACGGAAATCAGGAGCTTCTTGGGTTTGGCGGGATACTACCGTCATTTTGTGGAGGGGTTCTCGCATATAGAAGCCCCGATGACGAGATTGACTCAGAAGGGTGCCTCATTTAAATGGCCGGATGAGTGTGAGGTGAGCTTCCAGAAGCTCAACACAACGTTGAATTCAGCACTGGTATTGGTGTTACTATCAGGTTCAGGATTTTTCACGGTATATTGTGATGCTTCCCGTGTTGGGTTGGGAGCGGTATTGATGCAAGATGGCAAGGTGATAGCATATGCGTCTCGGCATTTAAAGATACATTAGAAGAATTATCATGTCCATGACTTAGAGTTGGCAGTCATTGTTCATGCATTGAAAATATGGAGGTACTTTCTTTATGGCGTGCCATGTGAGGTTTACATGGATCATCGTAGCCTCCGGTACCTGTTCAAGCAAAGAAATCTTAATTTGAGAGAGAGGAGATGGTTAGATTTATTGAAAGATTATGACGTCACTATATTGTATCATCCGGGAAAGGCCAATGTGGTGGCCGATGCATTGAGTAGGAAAGCAGTAAGTATGGGCAGCCTTGCATGTATTCCAGTTGGTGAGAGACCGTTAGCTTCAGATATTCAGACATTGGCTAATCAGTTCGTGAGGTTGGATATTTCGCCCAGCCATGTTCTAGCTTGTACAGGTGCTCAGTCTTCCTTATTCGAGCATATCAGAGATCGGCAGGATGATGAACTGCACTTAATGGTCCTTAGGGACACAGTTCGGCACGGTGTTTCCAAGAAGGTTACAGTTGGAGATAATGGTGTTTTGACGATGCAGGGTCGTATATGTGTGCCTAATGTTGATGGACTTCGTGAGTTGATTCTTGAAGAAGCTCACAGTTCTAAGTATTCTATTCACCCGGGTGCTGCCAAGATGTACCAGGACCTGCGACAACATTAATTGTGGCGAAGGATGAAAAAGGATATTTTTTCTTATGTGGCACGTTGCTTGAATTGCCAACAGGTGGAATATGAGCATCAAAGACCCGGTGGTTTACTTCAGCAGATAGAGATTCATGAGTGGAAGTGGGAGCGTATCCCTATGGACTTCGTTGTTGGACTCCCACAAGCTTAGAGGAAGTTCGACGTCGTTTGGGTTATTGTGGATAGGTTGACTAAATCAGCACATTTCATTCCAGTGGCCAGTACTTACACTTCGGACCGGTTGGCAGACATATATATTGGAGAGATTTTTTGCCTTCACGGTGTGTCCGTGTCTATCATTTCTGATCGAGGTACGCAGTTCACCTTGCACTTTTGGAGGGCAGTTCAGCGAGAGTTAGGTACCCGAGTTGAGTTGAGCACAACATTTCATCCTTAGACAGACGGGTAGTCTGAGCGTACAATATAGATTCTAGAGGATATGCTTTGTGCTTGTGTTATTGACTTTGGAGGTTCTTGCGATCAATTTTTGCCGTTAGCGGAGTTTGCCTACAATAATAGTTATCAGTCGAGCATTCAGATGGCTCCCTATGAGGCATTATATGGTAGACAATGTAGATCGCTTATTGGGTGGTTTGGGCCGAGAGAGGCTCGGTTATTGGGTAAAGACTTAGTTCAAGAGGCCTTAGATAAGGTCAAGATTATACAGGATCGACTTCGTGTAGCTCAGTCTAGGCAAAAGAGTTAAGCCGATCGTAAGGTTTGGGATGTGGCATTCATGGTTGGAGAGAGAGTATTACTTCGGGTATCGCCCATGAAGGGTGTCATCAGATTTTGGAAGAAGGGAAAGTTGAGTCGTAGGTATATCGGGGCATTTGAGATTCTTTATAGAATATGGGAGGTAGCTTATAGACTTGCGTTGCCTCCAGGGTTATCCTAAGTTCATCCAGTATTTTATGTATCTATGCTCCGGAAATATCATGGTGACCCATCCCACGTGTTAGATTTCAGCTCTGTCCAATTGGACAAAGATTTGACTTGTGAGGAGGAGCCGACAGCCATTCTAGACCGGCATGTTCGTCAGTTGAGATCAAAGAGTTATCCTTCAGTTCGAGTGCAGTGGAGGGGTCAGCCTATTGAGGCAGCTTCTTGGGAATCCGAGTCAGACATGCAGAGTAGATATCCCTATTTGTTTGCCAGTTCAGGTAATTTTCTATGTCCGTTCGAGGACGAACGTTTGTTTTAGAGGCAGAAATTGTGATGACCCAAAGAGTCATCTCATAAATTAAGACTCCATTACAGGATCATTAGCCTTAAAAAGATTAATTTTATTTACATCAATTTGCATGCACAGTCCGGGCGCGAAACTGGAAAGCTTTTATGTGTAATATGAGAAATAGTAATTTTTGGAATTTAAAATTTAGTTTTAGTTAACCTTGTTCAACATATTGAGTAAATAGACCCAGATCTGTGTTCCGACGATCCCGGGAGGTCCGTAGTAAAATATAACGCGAAATTGGATTCCGAGGTCCCTAGCCTTAGAAATCAATTTTTGAAAGAAATTGTCTTGCTGGATTTTCAATGAAATGAATTAATAATTGAAATCCTTGGTATCGGGCCCGTATTTTGGTTCTGGAGCCCGGTACAAGTTTGTTATGATGTTAAGCCTTATTTGTGAAATTTGGTGAGAATCAGAATTTATTTGACGTAATTCGGACGTCGGGTTGGGAAATAGTGAAAGCTGAGTGTTCTTGAGAAAAATGATGAGTGTTGAGGTTAAATTCATAGTTTTGGATGTTATTTTCATGATTTGATCGTACGAGCAAGTCCGTATGATGTTTTTAGACTTGCGTGCATGGTTGGTTTGGATCCCCGAGGGCTCGGGTGAGTTTCGGGTAGGCTACGGGATGTTTTAAACTTAGAATTTTTTGTTGTTTCTCTGCTACTAGTGCAGAGTCAATTTATTCTTCAACTTCACGTGGCCTCACTCGCGAACATGGAGAGTAGAATTTCACTGGGGTCATTTTTGTTCTATGCGAACGCGTGGCCTTGGACTCGAATGCGAAGCACTAGGGGGAAACCCTTCGCGAACGCAGCCACACCATTGCGAACGCAAAGAGTTAAGTGGACCTGGGGGAGGGGGAACCAATTTTTTCTATGGGAGCGCTCCTGGTAGGCCGTGAATGTGAAGGCCATTAGGCCAGGATACTATGCAAACGCGGCAGGCCCATCCCAAACGCGATGATGGTTGACCCAGTTATATAAAACAGCTTTTAAAATCGAGCATAAACTTATTTTCACCTATTTTCGATTTACAAAGACATAGAGGTGATTTTCTTCACAAAAAATCATCCCCAAGGTGTTGGTAATCAATCCTAAACTCTTCTTCTTTCAATTACCCAATGTTTTTCATCACTTTTCAATTCAAAATCAAGAATTTTCATGGTAAAAATTGAGGGTTTGGGTAGAATTAGGGAATTTTGTAAAAATTGGATTTTGACCTCGAATTGAGGTCGTATTTCGAAACTAATTACATATTCGGGCTCGGGGGTGAATGGGTAAACAGAATTTTGTCCGAACCTCGAGTTAGGACCAAGCGGGCCCAGGGTCAATTTTTAACTTTTTTTTAGAAAGCTTAGGAAAATAATAATTTTTCAGTAAAGTTAGTTCCTTTAGAATAAATTAATGATATTAAACTAATTATGATTAGATTCAAGCAGGTTAGAGGCAAATTCGAAAGGAAAAGAGGTAATTGAGCAGTGAGTGGCCTGCGAATTTGAGGTAAGTGCTTGGTTTAAGCTTGACTTGAGGGAATAGGAATCCCCACTTAAATGCTATATGAATTTGCATGTGTGTGGTGTATAGGTGAAATGATGAGTATCTATGCACCACTAAATTATTGTTGAACATGGTCCCTTCCCCATTTTCTAATTATTTTCTTTCGGGCTTAATTGTTTCATGATCATTGATGGTTATATGTCTATTTGGATTCGCTAACTTATTGTTTCAAGTATTTTTGAAGTGTGGGCTGTTCTCTTGATTTTGTTTTGTTACATAAGGATTGAGTTGGATATCAGTGTTACGATATGTATATGAATTCCGGTTGGCTTCGTTATGAAATAATAATCGATGAAGTTTATGAGGTTTACAGCTTCCATTTACAATTGGTGATCTAAAAATGTTGTTAAAGGTTTGGCCTGAATTGTGAAAGTTTTTATGAATAAACTGATATGATATCTCTGGTGGGAGCGGGTTGCACGCTGCAACAAGGAGCGATAAGGGTGGACATGTGGGATCGGGTTGCACGCCGCAACAGGAGAAATAAGGGTGATATCTATATAGGGAGGAGCAATAAGGGTGGACAGGTGGGAGCAGGTTGCGCGCCGCAACAAGTAGCGTTAATGATGAATATTTATTTTTTACTGATTTTCGAAAATAAGGATTTGGAAAACTTCGGTTTTATTAAAAAGGTTTTCATACTCTAATTTTTATTGTGATTTATATTGAAACTTGGAAAAGTTAAGAAGTTGATTATAATTGATATCTGAAAAGAGTTATCCGAGTTGTTTCTTTTATTTACCATTGCATGTTACTGGTTATCGAGTTTGTTATCATTGTTTCTTTATTGCTTTATTATATATATTGTTCACAAGTTATATTGTTAACGCCCCGCCGTAGCCTCGTCACTACTTCGTCAAGGTTAGGTTGGGCACTTACTCAGTACATGGGGTCGGTTGTACTGATACTGCACTCTGCACTCTTTTGTGCAGATCCAGGTACCAGCCAGAGTTAGGAGATCTTAGTAGCTGAGCATTTTCGTTTAGAGACACGAGGTAGATCTGCTGGCGACGCAGATTCCTAGAGTCTTCTCTATACTTTATAGATGTTGTTTTATTTCATTCGAAACATATATATATATATATATATATCAGTCATTATTTGTAGTATCCTTAGTAGTTCGTGAATTGTGACACCAGACCCTGGGGTACTTTTATAGGTATATATTTACTTCATGGTTCGGTTTAATTATTGATCGTTATTAGTATTTCATGAAGCTATCTAGTGGAAAATATTAGATTCGTATTTATTTTGAATTGTTCTATTATGTGTAAGTAACTTTAAAAGAAAATGGTTAGTAAATTTCTAACATTGGCTTGCCTAGCAAGTGCGGTGTTAGCCGCCATCACGATCCCGTGGTTTGGGAATCTGGGTCGTGACAAGCAACTTCCTGCAGCCCAACAAATGAAGCCCATAATTAGTATTCTTCATGTTCTTTCCTATTATCTAGTACTTTAAAATGATGCATGAAATTAATTTCCTTTACTCCTATATAAAAAACGTGTCCACTAATAGATAAAACTACGGATAAAGTAGAATCAATATAAAAAAAGTAAAAACAAACACATGATAAAGCATATAGCATTTGCGAACGTATCTTCAATGTTATTCACAAAGTTAAAAGGCATTAGGCTAATACTTTAAAATTGACATTCCAATGAACTTTACCATGAGGTTCAACAACCAATTTGTATGCGGTCGATTGGGTTCAAGACTAATGATGGAGATCGGGTCTCGAGGACCGAAACACACAATACCAGAGGTCGAGTATAAGCTACCTCGAAATAATGCAGTTATGCGCTTGTACCGAAATGGGCGGAAATCTCACAATAGCATTAAGATCTAGGCATAAACCCCGGAACAGATTTGTACGAATTCGTATAAATCCGTTAGACAACTGTACCAATTATATTCCTATCTAGAAATAGAAATGTACCTTATTTAGGACCGCCCCTATTATATAATGGGGAGGCTATTCATTTGTAAAGATCATCAATCATTGGCAAAGAATATACGCTCTCACTTTTGTGCTCATCTCTTGTTAGAATAGTACTTTAGCTTTATTATATTCTCTTTGCTTTATTTTACTGTTCATTGGAGTCTATCTCGAGGTTATCTTGGCTCGAGGTCGAGGATTGCTCATATGCTGGTTTGATTTAACTTGCTTACTTAACTCACACACTTATCTTCTTCTTTATCCATCAGTACTTGACTAAATCGCATATCTTTATGACCTCATTATAAGTTTAATTGTTACTCACTTTTTAGTGTAAACATTTTGGGGCCCACCGTGGGGCTAAAGATAATAGTGGTTATCTCAGTGCTGATTTTGATAGCACACGTTATTTTTCACACTTGTTCTTGTCAAAGATTCTTTGTTTTCAAGCTAAAACATGTCTAACTCGCTGAACACATGGCAATGACTGTCTCGGATTCCATGGGGAAAATGATAATGCAGTTGCTTTAGGGGCTGGTGTACCATCGCTTAACCCCGGGGTAGTGCCAATTCCAGAGCCAGTCGATGTTGGTTCACATGATGCTCTAAACACGGATTTAAGTACATACGTTGGAAGAAGTGTACGCGGAGAGGTCCGACCTGGTGGCCAAGGAACGCAGGGTCAAGGAGAGGGGGGAGTTAGCCTCCAAGTAATCTTCGAAATGTTACAAGCACATCAGATTGCTATTGCTCAGCTGCAAAGTCAACAAAAGACTCCGAGCGTGGTTGGACCGGAAACTACTCGTCGTACTTAGCCGGTGCGAGAAAGGTCTAATGATAATGGATCTGGGGCTGACCTTACAATCATGAAAATGCTCGAAGAACTCACAAAAAGGATCGAGTCATGAGAAAAAAGGATTGAGGATAATGACAAAAAGGTGGAGACATACAACTCACGAGTCGACCAAATACCAGGGGCACCTCCGATTTTAAAGGGTTTTGATTCCAAAAAGTTCGTGCAAAAGCCTTTTCCCCTGAGCGTGGCCCCGAAGCCTATTCCAAAGAAGTTCCGCATGTCGGACATACCTAAATACAACGGGACCACCATTTCTAATGAGCATATCATTACATACGCATGCGGTATAAAGGGAAATGACTTAGAGGACGATGAGATTGAATCTGTTCTGCTGAAAAAATTTGGGGAAACTTTATCCAAGGGAGCAATGATTTGGTACCACAACTTGCCCCGAACATTATTGATTCATTCGCCATGTTGGTGGATTTATTTGTGAAGTCACACGTTGGTGCTATAAAAGTTGCAACGAGGAAATCAGACGTCTTTAAAATTAAAAAAAGGGAAAACAAATGTTGAGGGAGTTCATGTCCCGATTTCAGATGGAACGAATGGAGTTACCACCGGTCTCCGATGATTGGGCCGTGCAAGATTTCACCCAAGGGTTAAACGAGCGGAGCTCGATAGCATCACGAAAGTTGAAACAAAACTTGATTGATTACCCTGCTGTGACTTGGGCGGATGTGCAAATCGATATCAGTAAGTATGGAACATATTGTTACAATGTATGGAAAATATTGTTACAATGTATGGAACATATAGTTACAATGTAATGCCGTTCGGGCTAAAAAAAGCAGGAGCTATGTACCAACGCCTAGTTAATAAGATGTTCGAACAACAGATATGCAAATTTATGGAAGTTTACATTGATGACATGCTAGTTAAGTCCCTGCACGCAGAGGACCATTTGACTCATTTGCAGGAAACGTTCGAGATTCTGAGAAAATACAACATGAAACTCAACCCCGAGAAATGCGCTTTCGGAGTTGGCTCGGGAAAATTCCTGGGTTTCATGGTATCAAATAGGGGGATCAAAATCACCCCCGATAAAATTAAAACCATCAAAGGGATCACCATCACAGACAGTGTAAAAGTCGTACAATGGCTAATTGGACGGATAGCCGCTTTAGGCTGATTTATCTCGAGGTCTTCGGATCGGAGTCACAGGTTCTTCTCCCTACTCAAAAAGAAGGTTGATTTCACGTGGACTCCGGAATGTCAGCAAGCATTGGAGGAGTTAAGGCGGTACCTGTCGATACCACCTATGCTTCACACTCTTAAGGCGGACGAAAAGCTTTACTTGTACTTGGTTGTATCCGAGGTAGCGGTAAGTGGCGTGCTGGTTAGAGAAGAACGAGGTACACAATTACGTAAGTCGAACCTTAGAAGATGTTGAAACAAGGTATCCACATTTGGAGAAGTTAGCACTTGCATTAATATGCGCCTCTAGAAAATTGAAGCCATATTTCCAATGTCATCCCATATGTGTGTTAACCACATACCCACTTCGAAATGTTTTGCATAAGCCCGAGTTGTCGGTCCGATTGGCCAAGTGGGACATCAGACATGGGGGGTACGATATTGAATATCAACCCCGAACAACTATCAAGTCTCAAATTTTGGTAGACTTCGTGGCGGATTTTACAGCTACCCTCGTATCTGAAGTAGAAAAGGAACTTCTACTAAATACGGGTACATCATCGGGGATATGGACCATCTTCACAGACGGTGCCTCGAATGTGAAAGGGTCCGGGCTCGGTATTGTTCTAAAACCACTTACGGGCAGTGTCATTATACAATCTATCAAAACTTCTAGATTAACTAACAATGAGGCCAAGTACGAGGCCATGATTACAGGTCTCAAATTAGCCAAAAGCCTGGGAGCAGAGGTCATCGAGGCCAAATGTGACTCTACGCTGGTGGTAAACCAAGTAAGCAAAAGCTTCGAAGTTCAAGAAGATAGAATTAAAAGATATTTGGATAAATTACAAGTAAACTTGCACCATTTCAAGGAGTGGAAATTGGACCATATACCTCGGGAGCAAAACAGTGAGGGTGACGCACTTGCAAATTTGGGGTCGTCAGTCGATGAAGACGATATTGTCCTGGGGACTGTTGTCCAGTTGTCGAGATCCGTATTCAAGGAAGATCATTCTGAGATAAAATCTACAAGTTTGACGTGGGATTGGAGGAATAAATATGTCGAGTATTTGAAGCACACAAAGATCCCTTCGGAACCTAAAGAGTCGAGAGCCCTACGAGCTAAAGTAGCCCGATTCACACTAGATGAAAATGGACCTTTGTAAAGGAGGACCGTCGATGGATTGTTGGAAGTATGCTTAGGAACCGGGAACACCAATTATGGTTTACAAGAAATCCACTTTGACACTTATGGGAACCACTTCGGCACTGACTCTTTGATTCATCAAGTGATTAGAGCCGGGTATTGCTGGGATAGCATGGAGAGAGAGACTAAGGAGTTCGTTCGAAAGTGAGACAAATTCCAAGGTTTGCACTGATGATCCATCAACCCAGTGAATAACTCCATTCAGTCCTATCCATGTGGACATTCATGAAATGGGGGATGGACATCGTCGGCCCCCAGCCAACAACACCAGGTAAAGCTAAATTTCTTTTTTATGACTGACTACTTTTCAAAGTGGGTGTAAGTGCAGGACTTCGAGAAAGTAAGAGAAAAAGAAGTCATAGACTTCATATGAGATCACATCATGTGCCGGTTCGGGGTACCCGCTGAAATAGTATGCGACAATGGGAAGCAATTTTTTGGCAGCAAGTTGAGAAAGTTCCTCGAAGAACAAAAAATAAAAAGTATTTTATCAACGCCATATCACCGAGTGCAAACGTCCAGGATGAGTCCACAAAAAAAACTATTATCCAAAACTTGAAGAAGAGGTTAAATGATGCTAAGGGGAAATGGAGAGAAGTGTTGCTGGAGCTATTGTGGGCATATCGAACGATGTCAAAGTCCAGCATGGGAGCAACTCCGTTCTCCTTGGTGTATGGTCCCGAAGCATTGATTCCAGTCGAGGTCGGGGAACCTAGCCTCAGGTTTCAACATGCAACTGAGGAATTGAACCACGAGGCTATGAACACTAGCCTTGAATTATTGGATGAGAAAAGAGAAGTTGCGTTTGTTCGGATGGCTGCACAAAAGTAAAGGATCGAGAGGTACTATAACAGGAGGACCAAACTTTGCCACTTTGGAGTCGGGGACTTAGTTCTAAGGAAAGTCACCCTCAATACTCGAGATCCAAATGAAGGGAAACTAGGCCCAAATTGGGAAGGACCATATCGAGTCATCGAAGTCTTTGGAAAGGGATCTTACAAACTTAACACGATGAAAGGCATGAATTTTTTTTACTAAGTCTTTTAGCCAAAAGGCAAAAAGTATAGCCACTTTTTAAGAGCCTAAAGGCCGATATAAAATAGCCTAAGGGCCGACACACGAAGGGTTCATCCAATCCAAACCTAAGGTTTCGATCATCCCGAACCCAAACAAAAATTTTTTACTATGGCTCGAAGACTTGTTACCATTCGACGCTGAAGGTAATACCTCGAAGGTTCGAACCTTAGTTGAACCTGGTGGCGACAAAGAAACCATTCAAGGAGGAATCTCAAATACACCGTTCGAAGAACGAAATTATTACCAAAAAAATTGAGAAAGCATTCAAGGAAACTTCTTCTTTTATATACATTCAAAAGGTGGCATGTACAAAGAGTTCAACAAAAAAGAAAAAGGAAGTTCCTAACTACACTGAGGGAGCATCCCCTCCTTCGGGGGAAGCCTCTCCTCCTGGAACTACTTCTTCCTCGGAGGCAGCCTCTCCATCGGGAGTGGTCTCTTATTCGTCCCCCTCATCATTTTCGGATCCGCCTTGGCCGCCTTCGATATCATCGTCATCCTCATAGGAGAGAAAAAACTTGGCATCAACTTCATCCGACTTTTCTTAGGCTATCTCCTCTGTAAGATCGAAGCCCCTAGTGTGAATCTCCTCGAGGGTCTCCCTCCGAGATCGGCGCCTGGCATATCCGCCGCTCAGCTTTTCTCGATCAACATCTTCTCCCAGCTCTGTGTGAGCAGCTTTGATGTCCCTCAAATATACGGCTAAAGTTTTATCATCCGTAATCAAAGTGTCCTTGGCCTCGGCCCTGGCTTCAGCAAATTCATCTTCGGCTTTGGAATGTTTAGCCTCGAGCTCGGCAATATTTTCGGCCTGGGCCGAACTGCTCTCTGTTACACTTCTTAGCTGAGCCTCAGCCGCCGCCAGTTTGGTTTGTGCAGCTTCCTTCCCCGCAGCAAGAAGGTCTATCCTTTCTTTCCATTGCTTTCACTCAGCATTAACCCGGCCAAATTTACCTCGAAGCTGCTTCAACATCTCCACCTTCTGCTGCAGATGAGACATCGAAGTATTAGCCCCCGTAGTTGGTAGGGGTGTGCCATACTTTTTCAGAACGTTAGTTACCTACTTCTCCAACTCGTCCTCGTATTCTCGAGCCTTGGTCAAATCCGCTCAAAGGTCTTTAAGATCCTCCTCCTTTTGATCACAAAGGAGCCTTAAGGCTTTCCCTTCACCCAAGTATTTGTTCATCTCGGCCTAACATTGGCTCAGCTCGGCCTAAAATTTGCTCAGTTCGGCCTTGAAATTGGTAAAAGCCTACAAAGAAAAGGAATGATCAATCAAAGCAATGAAGGAAATTGCGACATTGAGGGAATTGCAACATTAAGAATTAAGGCTTACCTTAGAGAAGAGATGTTGGGCCTCTTCGAAGGTCGAGGACGCATCGATAAGATCGTCATCATCAACCCTAGTGAAACACATTGGAAAGGATCGTCCTCACTAGGGGCTCCACCTAACTCGGGCATTTTTAGGTCCTGAGCATCCCTTATGGACTCCTCGGAGTAGGCCGGTAATGATGAAGAATGACCCATTGTCAAGGCACGGGGCAGGTTGCCCGAGGCGCTCTGTTCGGCCATGGGTATCTCGGAACTTTCTTTCTTTGTGGTACTCGTCGAAGGCAGCAAAACAATTGTAACCTCGGGCGATTCAGGAGCCTTGTCCTTTTCTTTCTTCAAGGTCTCCTCGTCTCGGGATGTGATCTCTGGCTAGAAGGGCTTAGTAGCCTCGGTCGATTTTCTGGTTCGGCTCACCAGATATGAATCTTCGACCTCATCAATCTCATCATCCATGACCAGTAGACTGAATCTATATCCACATTGATGATCACTATCCGCCAGAAAAATGGGTGAAGGGGTAAGTATATACACTTAAGAACCCTCCACGTGGGTATTAATGTTCTCCTCTTGGGTGAGGATCTGTACCACGACCCCTTCCCCCAGCCACAGTGCTTTTTCATGGCATCTGTGTGAGCCTCCATTATCGAACAAATATATCTCGAAGCGTGCTCACACCGATCGGGAACATCGGGCAGATTCTCGATGATGAATTCTTTTTGTAGGGTACAACCACCAGGAACAATCTCGTGAAGGGTTGGCGGCTTGCCGCCATCCGGATGGGAGGTGAAGAGGAATTTCCCTCTTTTTTAAGAACATATTTAGAAGTTTTGGCCATTGATTCTTATTGAGAAAAGCGGAAGGAAGTAAGTTTTGAAAGCTTTTATCGTTGATAAGGCGGAAGAACTGGTGGCGAAAGAAGAAAAGGTAGAGAGAAAAAGAGACTAGAGGAGTTGCAAATAGAAGAGAAAGTCCTTAATGAGGGAAGTAATCAAGTATTTATAGGGGATCGACGACCGTTCGGTAGCGCTAGTGGTCGATCAGCACTGGCACACATTGAATGTTTTGGGGAAGTGAACCGATGGGACGTTTTGGTAACTTCAACACTCACGTCATGAGGATGACATCACTATCAGGAACCTCAAAAATCAAGATTCAAATCGTTTCTTATCATTTTATTCTAGAAACACGAGGACTATCTATATGCGGTAAAATCAGGTGTTCCCGATTTCATAGGTTCGAGAGGACGCCTCGAAGCCCGAGTTCAAACGGGTCAAGAAAGTTCGGAGGATTGGGTTCGATACTAATGATGGAGAGCGGGTCTCGAGGATCGAAACACACAATACCTGAGGCCGAGTATAAGCTACCTCGAAATAATGTCGTTATGGGCCTGTACCAAAGTGGGCGGGAATCCCGCAATAGCACAAAGATCAAGGCGTAAACCCCTTAGATAGCTGTACCAATTAGATTCCTTTCCAGAAATAGAAATGTACCTTATTTAGACCCCCCTATTATATAATGGGGAAGCTGTTCATTTGTAAAGATCATCAATCATTGGCAAAGAATATACACTCTCAATATTTTGCTCATCTCTCGTCAGAATTATTCTTTAGCTTTATTATATTCTCTTTGCTTTATTTTACTGTTAATCGGAGTTTTCACGACCCAAAATCTATTAAGGCCGTGATGGCGCCGGACACCACCATCAGGCAAGCCAATCATTAATTAGTTGAAGTAAATTCATGTTTTAACATTTTTGAAATCATTACCTTTAACTTATTACGAAATAACTAAACAAAATTCGTTAAGTAAATACGACAGTTTAATATTTCATTTTATAAAATACATCCCATACACATCCCAGAACCCGATGTCACAAGTGCATGAGCAATTTCTAAGAATTTATACAATCATTACAAAGCTTGTCCGAGATACAAAGTGGACAATGGAATTTAAAACAAAATGAATACAATACGAGGGAGACTCTGTCAGCTATGGATCGCCTCCGGATAATGCAGCTCGCCAAGTCTCCAAACCAGCCACATCGCTATGAAGGTACCTGTGCAATAAAAATGCACAACAAGTGTAGTATGAGTACAAAAACAACGTGTACTCAGTAAGTGGCCCGCCTAACCTCAGAGAGGTAGTAACGAGATGTCGAATTAGACACTTGCTAGAGGTCAATTTAGTATATTCAACTGAGACACTAAGCATGAATGTCATAAACAATTTATTAAAATCAGGAATAAATAATATCAACTCCTTCCACATTTAACACTTTAAATCTTCGTCATTTTAATAACAAATAATCAAACATGGATGATTTAATCAATTAACCGATAATCAACGGGAAAAAACAACTTCTTCCAAAGTTTTAGTAACTTTAAACCTCTGTCATTTCAGTTGACAACTTAAGATTTCTAGGCCAATAATCAGGAAAAATCACAGCAATTACGCAGTAAATATCATGCGCAAGCAATGCCGAGGGTCGAACGGCGCAGACCAACAATAATAATTGTGCACTGGCGAAGGGTCGAACGGCTCGAACCATAGATGCATCTATTTTTCCCCGCTCGCGAATCAATCATGCGACGCGTTCAACATAAAAATAATAAGGCTAGCCTGCTCGCGAATCATACCTGCGACTCAGGTGCTCATATGTACACATATTCACATAATAAATCCGCATTTTTATCAAGAAAGCAGTTACTCAGGAAAGTGGTAAAATTCCTGTTAGAGGAACATGAAAAAATAGCTTTTAAATCTCTGCTTTGAAACTCACTTGCCACGTTTAATAATATTCAATAATATAACCTTATCAGGTATACAATTATCCACGGAGGAACTCAATTCTCTTTCTAGATGATTAAGAAAATGAACTCTAGTCTTCTTAGATATTCGATTACTATTTTGATCATATCAGCGGTCTAATATTATAGGCAAGATCACAAGTACAACAAGTAAGGCATGCTAGTGGGTCCTAGACTACCCGGATATGGCATGATAGTAGCTACGCATGGACTCCCGTTACCTCGTGCGTACGCAGCCCCCACAGATAGTAGCACATATTTAATTAGTTCACCTAGGGGGACAATTCCCCCTCACAAAGTTAGAAAGGAGACTTATCTCGCTCTGAAATTCCATAACCGGCTTCCAAGCCCTCCCGACGACTCAAATTGATGCACGACGCCCCAAAACAATCCAAATAACGGTAAACCAATGAAAATATACTCTAATACTTGCAACAATTCAAATTTTATTATTTCCCAACTCCGCTCAGTGAATTGACCAAAATGCCCTCAGGCCCACGTGCCCGGATTCTGAAATTTCTTGAAGATAAAAACGTACATTTACTAGTTCAAATATACAATTTACTCGAATATTCATGCTCAATTCGTGGTAAAAATCCAAATTACCCATTTTCGAGGTTTTTTAAAAAATTTGCCAATTTCTACTAATTTCCATGGCCAAATCTATATACAAACCTTGTATTTAACTTGAGATGAGTAGGAACGACTTACCTTGGCATAGATGACGAAACCCTCTTCTTGAAGCTCTCCAAAAAATGCCCTAACATGAGAGAAATGAGAGAAATGGCCAAAATCCCGGTTAAAACATAACACTGCCCAGGCGATCCTCCTATGCGATCGCATAACATGCTCCGTGATCGCATAGGCCAACTATGCTGCCTCCCAAATTACCTCAGTGTGATCGCATGCCTGCTCTTGCGTTCGCACAGGACAAGCCTCAGAGCTCCAAATGCACCCTTGTGCGATCGCACAAAAACCACTGCGGTCGCACATGCCAATTCCCTGCAGCCTCAACTTTTCCTTATGTGCGATTGCATACATCCAGGTGCGATCGCACAAGCAAACATTGTAGACCTCTAATTTTTTCTCCGCGATCGCACAATTGGGACCGCGAACACATAGCACACTAGATACACCTGAAGACAACATCAGCAAAACAGAGAAAAATTGTCTGAATTCACCCCGAAACACACCCGAGGCCCCTGGGACCCCGTCCAACCCCACGACTCAGTCCCATAGCATCCCATAGACTTGCTCGAGGCTTTGAATCACATCAAACAACGCCGATGGACCCCAAAATTCAAACTTTAAGAACCTTGAAATTTCAAACTTCCACATTCAATGCCGAAACATATAAAATCACGTCTCATTGACCCCAAATTTTGCACACAAGTCATATTCGACATTATGGTCTTGTTCAAACTTCCGAAATCGCATTCCGACCCCGATATCAAAATTTCCATTTCCGGTTGAATTTCTCAAAACCTTCAAATTTCTATCTTTAGCCAAATGACTTCAAAATGACTTACGGACATCCAAATTCACTTCCGATCACGCTCCCAACTTGAGAATCACCATACAGAGCTATTCCCAGGCTTGGAATCCCAAACGGACATTAATAACACTGAAATGCCTTACAGCCCAAATTTATGAAATTCTTCTAAAATGCTGACTTCCACAATATACGCTGAAACGTTCCCGGGTTTCCAAAACCTGATACGGACATACGCCCATGTCCGAAATCATCATACGAACCCGCAGGAACCTTCAAATCCTGATTTCGAGGTTGTTTACTCAAAATTCCGATCTTAGTTGATTCTTCCAACTTAAGGCTCCTGAAATGAGAATTTTCTTTCCAATTGACTCCGAACTTCCCGAAATTCAATTGCAACCATGCCTACGAGTCATAATACCTGGAATGGAGCTACTCATGACTTCAAACCGCTGAACGACGCGCTAGAGCTCAAAACGACCGGTCAGGTCGTTACATTCTCCCTCACTTAAACAGACGTTCGTCCTCGAACGTGCTAATAACTGCTCTGGAGTTATCTGAAATCACTATTTAACACCTCGAGCACCTGCATGTGCTACCACAACGCAGGTGAGTACATTAGCTTGATCAAATACGAAAATTTCTTCTTTTATCCATATAATAAGCTCAGAGCCTAGTTCCAACACCTGGAATATCTCTGCCAGGCCTAGTTCCAATGTCTAAACACCGCATCAACTACCACACGGGGTACCAAAACATGACTGCATACCTTTGCTGAATTAGTACCATGCACCGCAAAATTCATCATCTGACCACAATGACACTCCCTGAACCTTAATAGCCAAAATTCCATGAATCTGATGCTCCCAATGCACCTCATGATATATATATATATATATATATACACACATCCTGCTATAATGCTGGCAATACCACCACAACGAAGGAGATGTGTAGAAATTCATAACCAACTGCAGTGTTAACACATTGAATCCTTCCTATTGACTAGGGCCAACATCTTATCACGAACCAATAAGGGTAACTATCCTTTAATATATTTCACATAACCTTATCGCACTGGATCCCTGATCCAAAAATATCATCTCACCCAGTATGAACTGCTCAGACAACAAATCACCCCAAACACGACCAACAATCTCACATAACACCACAATGCGCCAATAGGCCATAACTCGGACATAATACATAAAGAAATGACTCAGTAAAAGATTACTCAACTCACACAACTAATATGAACTTTCCTCAGAAAATAGGAAGTATAACATAAGAAAAATAGATATAGGGGACCGTACTCATAATCACACTGTTGTGGCGTGCAACCCGATCCAAATAACATACCTGTGGCAACGTACCACCTGATCCACACATACAATTTACATAAGGAGATACACACAAAGCTGAATTGCTCATTATCACAAAATATTGAATATTGATCATAAGCACGCTAAGTGCATAATACCATCTTGGGGAGACTGATAGAGCCATATACTACGAAAACGCGAGCACAACTGAGGTGCGATATATATATATATATATACACACACACTCTAGATCTTAAGAGTTGTCCTGCTCACATAACATCTCAATACGCGGAGATTTCAACACATAAGAAATTATCAAGTCGTTTCACAACTCACACGACACAATCATAATATCACATGAATTTGTCGAAGACGGAACAACATCTGATGTTCTAATAGCTATTTTTGGAAAGCGCTCTACTGAAATGAACATGCCTGGCTCATACGGAGCCCATAATCATATTTAAGCCCATCCACAAACATCCAGTCTACCTTGCTCGCACCAAACTAAGCTAATAACTTTACATGGGTCCTTATTAACCCACTTTCTCTCATAATACGCAAGAACAACCATCATAGCTGGGACAAACACCCCACAATCCACAACCAAATGAACTGAACGCCTTCCAAGCATGAATTCTCAAATAAGCAATATTGCACTTCTTTATACTTAGTCCAAATCTTCAATCCATGAAGTGACTACGTGTCACACTTATGCAATCTTCTCGTGGTTACGCTCCCCTGACCTTCCACACCAGGTAACCAGTCTGCACCTCCGCATCACCGACCATACTAATACCGCAAAACACATCAAGAACCCATGACTAGGGTACAAATCCTCTTTCATCGAATATCGATCTCAGGTGACACTGAAGATAACACCAGCTACTTTGAACTTTCAAATCACTTTTTCTTGCTTATCCGAGCTCATGACATCTTTGTTAATACCGAACCACATTTTTTATTCTTACTCCCAGTTACACACTGTTTACTGCACCTTACATGTCAATATGAGATAGCCAGAATTCCATCATAACTTCTGAACCACTAATAGGGTGAACACTTCATCATATAGAAACCTTTTTTAGCTCAATTCAAGAGTACCATCTCAACAGACAAGTGAATTCTCACAATCACCCAACATGCAAATCCTTAATTAGTGGTCTGAACCATCATGAACCTTCCGGGATTCGCCTTTACCTGACATGCCATAATACTTGAATTCTTCCAAATAAAATCTATTTCGATGGCCGACATACCTCGCATACACCGACACAAACCACATGGATAACTTAATCACATCGAAATAACTGATCACTGTCGTAAATGTGTCATTCCAACCATGGCTAATGAATCTATCTTCTTTTAATCATTCTTAACTGCCTTATAAATAATAGTAACTTCCTTCAACTCATAGAAAATTCAACCCCCGCTCATCCCGAGTGACCTTGATTCACGAGACCATGCTGCCTAAATCCTGCAACCCGTCTCACACCCTCCTGATAATCTTCTTACAACCCGGAGTTTACTCCTCATACTTCCCAATACTATCCTTCACGCTTAAAATAACATAGAACACTCCAATTATTTTCCCTTTTCTCAGAAATTATACTGCAAAAGCTCGACTTTTAATCATACTGCTGCCTGAAAACCCTTAAACGTCGCATTCTTAAACTTTGAATTCACTAGGACCGCTATTGAGAGTCACCCACTCTGACTGGTCCCGAATACAAGCAACTCCAAGGCTCTTCTAGCACATGAACACCCTTTTCAATGGAACACGTGACTGAGTCACTACCCTTACAACTCGCCTATGCCTTAAGCATGAATTCTGAATCTTCCAAAGCCTAACCCTGGTCCAATAGGGCCAACTTTTGCACACATTTGCCAAATCCCACGCACAATCATCATTTTACTCCTTTCCTTTAGCTGTAATAACTTGCCAATACGCTGATAATCCGCAACCCCATGAGAAGACCATCCTACAACCCAACTGCAGGTTATGGGACTCCCCCACTTAGCCCGAAACTACTCCTTGCACCATTCTAGACCCTACTGAGATACTTTCTCCTTTGTTAACATGATCTTGCTCAACCAATCCATCCAATTCTTCCAAATTCTCTTGTTAGCACTCCCTTATTACTCAAATTCTCTAGCATCATTCACACACCCTGCCTCCTACCAAACAACCACTAGAATCCCTCACCGAAACTTGCCAACTACACGACCGCTAATCTACTTACAGGAGGTAACCCACCTATGTAAATCACCAACTGACACCTTCTAACGATGTTGTACTGTACTATCTATACGACATCAATAGTCCATCGTAAGCTTGTTCTCATTCACCAACCTTACTAGTTCATCCGCTTCCCATGGACATCTACTAAATGCGATACAATACCTTTTAATTCACTACTATGTTGCCGCTCTCCCACTTTGGTTAAACTCATTCCTTTAGGCACTACCTGACCTCCTTTCCTTACGCCTGGCCTTTTAGAAATTGAACCACCGCCTAGGACTTTTCACATATCTTCCTTCACCGTATGCTGCCCAATTGTTGCCTCAATTCAATATCATTCTCTGTAGCTCTTAAACCAGCAGTTCACCACGACTTTAAACTCTCCGAAGATCACCTTTCTCAGGCTACATTCATTATCAATACTTATCCAATACTGAACCACCGCACCTCACGGTCTCTGGCAATTGCTTCTTTAATACTGATTCACAATACTCTGACCCCATGAAAACGAAGAAACCATGACACTAATGAACTTAGCACGTTCCATTCGATCAAGGACGACGATAACACCTCACAGGTGAATACTCCACCTTACTTGAAAACACCAAGTCTTACTACTTTATCAACCCCAACCAGACCGTTCATAATCCAAATGCCTTTTCTCTACTGGAACTAAAATACCGAAATATCGAAATCACACTCTGAGAAGAACTCCCTTCAAACCATTCATCAGGACCCAGCATATCGGCAAGCATTCTATCATCATATCGACATCGCGCGATAACCAATCGTAAGCATCATCACTACCTAAGCATAGCCTTAAGGCTCTCAGTGTCACGACCCAAATCCTAACTCAGGTCGTGATGGCGCCCAACAACAGGGTCAGGCAAGCCAACACAAATTTTGCTAGTGTTCATTCTTATTTCGATTAAATAATTTACCATTTACCGAATTTAACAAGTTAAAATATGACATCAAAAGATAATCACCCAGTTTCAGATCCAAAAGAAACCATAAAGAAGCGTGAGCCAACATGCGAGTATATATATATACGGCCAAAAAATCCCAAAACAACTACCACGTGTGTGCCAGGAACTACTGTCACGAGTATCACGGGCAATCTAAGTGGATTTACTAAAGACAAAATATATATATGCAATCCAATTGTCTGAATTCAGTAGACAGAAAAATAAGCAAAAGAACTCCAAGGCGCTGCTGAGGATCGCCAGGAGAAGCAGCTCACCGTGAAGTCAGGTCCACTACAGTCAGTATCTACTTTCGGTCTGATAACCAGATGCACCAACCTCAGAACCTGTACAGTTAAGTACGGAAGTGCAGCATGAGTACATAAATAAATATGTACCTAGTGAGTATCCCGTCTAATCTCGAAGAAGTAGTGACAAGAGGTTGACTTGACGCTCACTAGGGTCCAACAATATAATATATGACAGGATATGATGAAATACAGTATACATGTAAGACAATGAGCAGCAAATACGTATCAAGTAAATAAATCCAGGTAACTATTGATAATAAACAACAATGTACACTTTCCTTTTTCCCAAATACATGACAAGCCAATATCAATAAAACAATACCAAATAGTCATGCGCACACAAGGATAAGACAACCGGCCGGAGTCGAAGGAATATCTGATCACTTAATGGTCGCAAAGCTTCCCCCGCTCGCGAATCATACATGCGACTCGGGTGCTAACATATTTATAGAAAATTACCATAAAGCTTCCCTCGATCACGAATCATACCTGCGATTCGAGTGCTGACACACTTATACTGAATATCATAAAGCTTCCCTCGATCGCGAATCATACATGCGACTCGAGTGCTGACTCTCATATATACATATACATACCGAATTTATCAATAAGCTCAGTAGGGGCAATACTTGTAACATGGATTAATCAACTGGGAATTCAAAAGAAACTTTCCCCATTTCTACACTAATTCAATGATAATAAGCAACTCAAGGTATGCTAAGGATACATATACGTCACATAAAACATGCGTGTGAGCCCTAAAACTACCCGACACAGCATAATAGTAACTACGTACGGACTCTCGTCACTTTGTACGCACGTAGCCCCCAAAGCAAATACACATAGCATATAGAACACCTACGGGGACAATCCCCTCTTACAAGGTTAGAAAGGAGACTCACTTCGTGTCGACTCTACCCCTCGGACCAAGGATGCGCCCGAACTCCGAACTCTACACCTGACGACTCGCAACTAGCCAAATATGGTACAATTATATCAATTTAAGATCAAGGTAGGGAAATTATCCTATTTATTCAATAATTCAACGTTCTTGAAGAGCACGCTCAAATTCCGAAAATTCTCGAAGGAATCACTTACCCATAGCCTAAGGATCGTTATTATGTGGTTTCTACTTGAATTCATAGCAATAAATGGGTAATTCACCAATTTCTCAAGAACCCTAAATTTACTACCCAATTCTTGATTTTTCAATGATTTAGTAGGGAATTTAACTAGTAATTCATGTTTGAAACTAGTGTTACAGAGGAATTGACTTACCTCTTTAGTAGCTAGGTCGTGGAACCTTCTTCCCCAAATTCCCAAGTCCCTAATGGTGGTGGAAAATGAAATAAAGGGGTGAAATGTCATGTTTTAAAGGAAACATACTGCCTGGCCTACAGGGGTTCCGCACCTGCGGCTCGAGGACTGCATTTGCGGTCTCGCACCTGCGAGTTGAGGCTCGCACCTGCGGAACTGGGCGACTGGGGCTGGGGGTCACACCTACGGAGGGATGACCGCACCTGCAGTTCTGCTCCTACGGACCTTTGTCCGCACCTGTGAGAAAGGGGGACCTCACCTGGGGTCGCACATGTGATGCTTTGGACCGCATGAGCGGTTTTTAGCCGCGTTGGGTGCTCGGGAGGCCCCTGGGCCCATCCGAGCCCTCGTCCAAATATACCAACAAGTACCAAGTCATAATACGGGCTCGCTCGAGCCTTTGGAACACTCGAAACAACGCTAAAACTAAAAATCACCTACAAAAACCCCTAAAATAATAACTTAAGAACTTCAAGTTCTTGGATTCTATAACGATGCGCTGGACTGACCTACACTACTCAGAATGAACCCAAATTTGGCAGGCAAGTCATAAATGAAATAACGGAACTATTCCCGTTCTCGGAATTCCGTTCGGACCTTGATAACATAAAATCACGTTCCAAACAAAATTTCAAACGTAAGGAAATTCCTATTTCTATGTTGGGCACCGAAACGCTCCCGGGTCATCGAAAACCCATTTCGAACATACGTCCAAGTCTGGAATCATCATATGAAGCTACTGGAACTGCCGAAACTCAATTGCGAGGTCGTCTACTGAAAATGTTGACCGAAGTCAAATTTGGCAAAAAAGGCCAACCTTAAGGAACCAAGTGTCCCTATAGCACTTTATACACTTCTTAATACCGAACCACCTGACCCAGCAGGTCATAAGTCATAATAAGCCACTACTGGAATTCTTATTTAGGGGAACAGGGTCCTAATACGCAAAATGACCGGTCGAGTCATTTCACTCTCCCCCTCTTAAACAAGTGTTCGTCCTCGAACCGGTATAGAATCGTACCTGAATTGCTAAAAAGATGTGGATATCTGCTCCGCATGTCCTCCCCGGACTCCCAAGTTGCCTCCTGAACTGGTTGGCCCTTCCACTGGACCTTCACGGTAGAAATTCTTTTGGATCTCAACTGGTGATCATGCCAATCAATAATAGCAACTGGCTCCTCCTCGTAGCCCAACTTCTCATCTAACTGAATAGTGTTGAAATCAACCACCTGAGAAAAGTCGGCATGATATCTCTGGAGCATGGATACATGAAAGACCGGATGAACTCCTGATAAATAGGGAGTTAAAGCTAGCTCATAAGCAACCCCTCCGACCTACCTCAACACCTCAAAAGGACCTATAAACCTTGGGCTCAGCTTACCCTTATTCCCGAATCTCATAATGCCCTTCATCGGTGAAACCTTCAGCAGAACCTTATCTCCCTCCATAAATGACACATCACGTGCCCTCTGATACGCGTAACTCTTCTGTCTGGACTGTGTTTTGCGTAGCCTCTCCTGAATCAACTTCACCTTCTCCAAGGAATCTCTCACCAGGTTCGTGCCAAACCACCCGATAGGAGAACGACACCGCCGACCATACAAAGCCTCAAGTGGAGGCATCTCGATGCTGGACTGATAACTGTTATTATACGCAAACTCGGCCAAAGGCAAGAATTGGTCCCACTGACCCCCAAAATCAATCACACAAGCCCTGAGCATGTCCTCCAATATCTGAACTGTACGCTCCGAATGGCCATCAGTCTGAGGGTGAAATGTTGTGCTGAGATCTATTTGAGTGCCCATCCCACTGTGTAATGCTCTTCAAAAGTGTGAGGTAAACTGAAGACCTCAATCCGATATAATAGACACCAGCACACCGTGCAACCGGACTATCTCCTGAATGTAGATCTGTGCTAGCCTCTCAGAAGTATAAGTAGTAACCACAAGAATAAAATGCGCCGATTTGGTCAATCTATCAACAATGACCCAAACCGCGTCCACCTTCCGCAAAGTCCGAGGCAACCTAACCATGAAGTCCATAGTGATGCGCTCCCACTTCCATTGTGGAATGGGCATCTGCTGAACCAAGCCTCTTGGCCTCTGATGCTCATATTTTAACCTGCTGGCAATTAAGGCACCTGGCCACATACTCCACAATGTCTTTCTTCATCTGCCTCCACCAGAAATGCTGCTTCAAATCACGATACATCTTCGTAGCACCAGGATGAACAAAATACCGAGAACTTTGTGCCTCTGCTAGAATCCTCTCCCTCAGGCCATCAATATTAGGAACACATACACGACCCTGAAGTCTCATAACACCATCCTTGCCCAAAGCAACCTCCTTGGCCCTGCCCTGGACTACTGTCTCCCGAAGCTCTGCTAAGCACAATTCATCGAACTGCCGATCCTTAATCTCTCCCAACAATGAAGACTGAGCAACCACATCTGCTAGAACTCGACAAGGCTCCGAAAGATCTAATCTCACTAGGCGATTAGCCAAGGACTGAATGTCCAAGGCTAGAGGCCTCTCCTCTGCTGCAATGAAGGCCAAGCTACCCATATTCACTGCCTTTCTGCTCAAGGCATCTGCTACCATATTTTCCTTGCCCGGATGATAGAGAATGGTGATATCATAGTCCTTCAACAACTCAAGCCTTCGGCGCTCCCTCAAATTAAGGTCCCTCTACTTGAATAAGTGCTGCAAACTATGGTAATCGGTATAAACCTCACAAGACACACCATACAAGTAGTGCCTCCAAATCTTCAGAGCATGAACAATCGCCGCCAACTCTAAGTCGTGCATAGGGTAATTCTTCTCATGAACCTTCCGTTGAAGCGAAGCATAAGCAATAACTCTCCCATTCTGCATCAACACACATCCCAACCCGACACGTGAAGCGTCGCAATACACAGTATACATCCCAGAACCGGAAGGCAATGTCAGAACTGGTGCTGAGGTCAATGCTAACTTGAGCTTCTGAAAGCTTGCCTCACACTCGTCGACCACTGAAACGAGGCATTCTTCTTAGTCAACCTAGTCAATGGAGCTGCAACAGAAGAGAACCCCTCCACGAATCAGTGATAATAACCTGCTAGGCCATGAAAGCTCCTGATCTCTGTAGCTGAAGTATGACGCGGCTAACTCTGAATTGCTTCAATCTTCTGAGGATCAACCTTGATACCCTCTCCGGATACCACATGCCCCAGAAATGCCACAGACTCTAACCAGAACAAATACTTGGAGAACTTAGCATATAGCTTCTGCTCTCGCAAGGTCTGAAGCACCACTCTCAAATGTTGCTCATGCTCACCCAAGCTCCGCGAATAGATCAAAATGTCATCAATGAAGACAATGACGAAGGAACAAATATACGGCCTGAACACCCTATTCATCAAATCCATGAATGATGTTGGGGCATTAGTCAGGCCAAAGGACATCATTAGGAACTCGTAATGGCCATATCTGGTACGAAATGCAGTCTTCGGAACATCTGAGGCCCGAATCTTCATATGATGATAACCCGATCTAAAATAAATCTTAGAAAACACGCGAGCACCCTACAACTGGTCAAACAAATCATCGATGCACGGAAGAGGATACTTGTTCTTTATGGTTACCTTATTCAACTGATGGTAATAAATACACATCCGCATAGACCCATCCTTCTTCTTCACAAATAGAACTGGAGCACCCCATGGCGATACACTCGGCCTGATAAAACCCTTAGCTAATAACTCCTCAAGCTGCTCCTTCATCTCCTTCAACTCTTTAGGATCCATATGGTACGTAGGAATGGATATAGGCTAAGTATATGGAGCTAACTCAATGCAGAAACCAATATCTCGATCAGGAGACATGCCTGGAAGGTCCGAAGGAAATACATCGGTAAACTCATGAACAACTGGCACTGAATCAATAGTGGGGTACTCGGCGGTGGTGTCCCGCACATAAGCAAGGTAATCCAAGCAATTCTTCTCAACCATATGTCGAGCCTTCATGAATGAAATAACCCGGCTGGCTGCACTGACTGAAGAACCCCTCCCCTCCAGCCTAGGCGACTCGGGCATGGCTAGAGTAACTGTCTTGGCATGGCAATCAAGCACGACATGATAAGGAGATAGCCAATTCATGCCTAGAATGACCTCTAAATCAACCATGTCGAACAATAAAAGGTCAACTCTGGTCTCGAACCCATAGAATGTGATCACACAAGACCGATAGACTCGGTCTACCACTACAGAATCGCCCACAGGAGTGGACACATATATAGGATATCCTAAGGATTCACGAGAAACATCCAGGAAAGGAGAAAATAGGGCTGAAACGTATGAATAAGTGGATCCTGCATCAAATAGTAGTGAAGACTCTCTACCACATACTGAGATAATACATGTGATCACGGCGTCTGAGGCCACTGCATCTAATCTAGCCGGAATGGCATAAAATCTGGCTGTAACACCTGAAGACTAAGCTCCCCCAGAGTGAACATGAGTTGGCTGACCCCCTCCTGACTGGCCTCCCCCTCAAGGACAACCCATGCCGACCTGTCCTCCACCTCTAGGTGGCCGGACTGCTGGTGCTGTACTCATAGGCTGATAACCCTAATGCACTGTCTTGCCCCGAAACCTTGGACACGACATCCTCACATGGCCCAGATCCCCGCACTCGTAACATCTCACAGGTGGCATATACTGTTGTCCCGTAGAAGAAGAATCATGAATGGCCGGAGAGCGACGTGAAACATCTGGCGTAGCACTGAAATAAGAACTGGAGGATCTCTAGCGACTAGAGTAACCACTGGGAGAACTCTGAATAGCTGGAGGAAGGTAGGAGCGCTCTGGCATAGCACTGAACTGGGGCCTAACTGGAACACCTCGGGGAGGTAGTGGAGGTGCTGAATAAGAAGGCCTGCTGGGATGACCACCCCCAAAGTGACCTCTGCTCCTAGCTGGGGCATCCTTGAAATCTCCTGAGAATCTAGCCCTCTTATCCTGCTAACCTTGCTCCCTGCTCCCTACTCCTCGACCGATAACCCTCGATCCTGCGAGCAATCTCCACTACGAGCTGATAAGGAGTACCCATCTCCACCTCTCGAGCCATGGTGGATCTAATAACTGGATGCAATCCTGCTACAAACCTCCGCACTCTCTCAGCATAGGTGGGTAATATCATAAGTGCATGGCGTGACAGCTCTGAAAATCTGGCCTCATAATCTGTCACGGACATCTGCCCCTACTCTAACTGCTCAAACTGACCCCGCACCTCTTCCCTCTCAGAGGGTGGAATATATTTGTCCAAGAATATCTATGTGAACTGCTCCCAAGTGATAGTAGGAGAATCTGTTGGCCTGCTGAGAATATAAGACTGCCACAATCTCCGAGCTCTGCCCTCTAACTGGAATGTGGTCAAATCCACTCTATGGGACACTAGGATCCTCATTTTGTGCAGTCTATCCCTGTACATATCAATGAAGTCCTGGGCATCCTCACCTCGCTCACCCCCGAAGACTAGAGGGCGCAACCGAGTCCATCTCTCTAACATCTTCTGTTGATCGCCATCCGCAGCTGGTTTGGGATCCGGTGCTGCTACTACAGGCTGGGTACCACCCACGGGCAGTGTACCCAGGGCATGATGTGCTGCTGCTGCCTGTCCTGCGGCCTGGCCGGTAGGGGTCTAGAATCCCCCTCCCACTTGTGAATTGGCAGGATCTGCTAGAAATAAACCAGCCTGGTACATGGTGTCCATGAATCTCATCATACGACCCATAACCTCTGGAAGCCTGGCACTGTCATGAAGTCCGTTGGAGCAGGATCTACTGGAGGCACCTCGTCCTGCTCATCTATGATATGATCCTCCTGTGGTGCAACTGGAATAGCTCTGGGACGCCCTCGTCCCCTACCTCGGGCCGGTGCCCTTCCCCTGCCTCTACCACGACCTCGGGCGGCGAGGATAGCGGCATCTCCCGGATTAGAAACATCGGATGCGCGCATCCTCACCATTTGTGAGAGAATAGAAGAATGAGTTTAAGTACATCACCAGTTGCAGGATAGAATATGAACAAAGAGCGTTTTCCTAACACCCTGTAGCCTCCTAAAGACAAGTAAAGACGTCTCCGTACCGATCCGCAAGACTCTACTAGGTCTGCCTGTGACTTTTGAGACTTACGTGGGCGTAAAGCTCTGATACCACGTTGTCACGACCCGAATCCGAACTCAGGTCGTGATGACGCCCAACAGCGGGGTCAGGCAAGCCAACACAAATTTCGCTAGTGTTCATTTTTATTTCGATTAAATAATTTACCATTTACCGAATTTAAAAAGTTAATATATGTCATCAAAATATAATCACCCAGTTTCATATCCAAAATCAACTATAAAAAAGCGTGAGCCAACATGCAAGTATATATATATATATATACAACCCAAAATCCCAAAACAACTACCACGTGTGTGCTAGAAACTAGTGTCACGAGTATCACGGGAAATCTAAGTGGATGTACTAAAGACAAAATATATATATAAAATCCCACTGTCTGAAATAAGTAGACGGGAAAATAAGCAAAACAACACCAAGGCGCTGCTGAGGATCGTCAGGAAAAGCAGCTCACCGTGAAGTCAGGTGCACAATAGTCAGTATCTAACTCCGGTCTGATAACCAGATGCACCAGCCTCAGAACCTGTACAGTTAAATACGGAAGTGGAGCATAAGTACATAAATAAATATGTACCTAGTGATTATCCCGTCTAATCTCGAAGAAGCAATAATGAGAGGTTGACTTGACGCTCACTAGGGTCCAACAAAACAATATATGACAGGATATGATGAAATACAGTAGACATGTAACACAATGAGCAGCAAATACGTATCAAGTACAGAAATCCGGGTAACTACTGAGAATAAACAACAATGTACACTTTCCTTTTCCCCAAATACATGACAAGCCAATATCAATAAAACAGTACCAAATAGCACACAAGGATAAGACAACCGGCCGAAGTCGAAGGAATATCTAATCACTGAATAGTCGTAAAGCTTCCCCTGCTCGAGAATCATACCTGTGAATCGGGTGCTGACACATTTATACCAAATTACCATAAGGCTTCCCTCGATCGCGAATCATACCTGTGATTCGAGTGCTGACACACTTATAC
Source organism: Nicotiana paniculata (assembly GCA_005239505.1). Classification (NCBI taxonomy): domain Eukaryota; kingdom Viridiplantae; phylum Streptophyta; class Magnoliopsida; order Solanales; family Solanaceae; genus Nicotiana; species Nicotiana paniculata. The sequence goes on along the minus strand of ML351215.1, from coordinate 12,768 downwards.
TGAATATCATAAAGCTTCCCTCTATCGCGAATCATACATGCAACTCGAGAGTTGACTCTCATATATACATATACATACTGAATTTATCAATAAGCTCAGTAGGGGCTATACTTGTAACATGGATTAATCAACTGGGAATTCAAATTCAACTTTCCCCATTTCTACACTAATTCAATGATAATAAGCACCTCAAGGTACACTAAGGATACATATACATCACATAAAACATGTGTGTGAGCCCTAAAACTATCCGACACAGCATAATAGTAACTACGTACGGACTCTCATCACTTTGTACGCACGTAGCCCCCAAAGAAAATACACATATCATATAGAACACCTACAGGGACAATTCCCCCTTACAAGGTTAGAAAGGAGACTCACCTCGTGTCGAATCTACCCCTGGGACCAAGGATGCACCCGAACTCCGAACTCACCCGAGGACTCGCAACTAGCCAAATATGGTACAATTATATCAATTTAAGCTCGAGGTAGGGAAATTATCCTATTTATTCAATAATTCAACATTCTTGAAGAAATTCCCAAATTCAACCCCTGGCCCGCACGCTCAAATTCCAAAAACTCTCAAAGGACTCACTTACCCATAGCCTAAGGATCGTTATTATGTTGTTTCTACTTGAATTCATAGCAATAAATGGGTAATTCACCAATTTCTCAAAAACCCTAAATTTACTACCCAAATCTTGATGTTGCAATGATTTAGTAGGGAATTTAACTAGTAATTCATGTTTGAAACTAGTGTTAGAGTGGAATTGACTTACCTCTTTTATAGCAAGTGCGAGCTGAGGCTCGCACCTGAGGAACTGGGCGAGTGGGGTTGGGGTCGCACCTGTGGAGGGATGACCGCACCAGCGATTCCGCTCCTGCGGACCTTTGTCCGCACCTGCGAGAAATGGGGACCTCACCTGGGGTCGCACCTGTGATGCTTAGGACCGCAGAAGCGGTCCTACACCTGCGACTGGGCAACCGCACCTGCGATCACACCAGAACAGGTGCACCAGCAGCTATTTTAGCTGGTTTTTAGCCCCTTTGGGTGTCGGGAGGCCCCTGGGCCCACCCGAGCCCTCTACCAAATATACCAACAAGTCTCAAATCATAATACAGACTCTCTTAAGCCTTCAGAACACTCGAAACAATTCTAAGACTCAAAATTACCTACCAAAACCCCTAAATCATAACTTTAGAACTTCAAGTTCTTAGATTCTATAACGATGCGTCGGACCGATCTACACAACTCGGAATGACCCCAAATTATGCAACCAAGTCATAAATGACATAATAGAACTATTCCTGGTCTCGAAATTCCGTTCGAACCTCGATAACATAAAATCACGTTCCAAACCAAATTTCAAACTTAAGGAAATTCCTATTTCTATATTGGGTGCCAAAACGCTCCCGGGTCATCGAAAACGCATTCCGAACATAAGTCCAAGTCCTAAATCATCATACGAAGCTACTGGAACTGCCGGAACTCAATTCCGAGGTCGTCTACTGAAAATGTTGACCTAAGTCAAATTTGGCCAAAAGGGCCAACCTTAAGGAACCAAGTGTCCCTATAGCAGTCTATACACTTCCGAATCCCGAACCACCCGACCCCGCAGGTCAAAAGTCATAATAAGCCGCTACTGGAAGTCTTATGTAGGGGAACGGGGTCCTAATACGGAAAATGACCGGTCGGGTCATTACACTCAGAAACACAGCTACTGAGCTAAAACAACATATTATCCTTCTGCATGGCCATAACAACATCCCAAACCAATTACCATGGAAAACATCTCGCATAATATCCGTAGCACCATATTCAATTCCTCAAATTCTTGATTCATAGCAAGTGATTCGCGACGCGTAAGATTGAGTAGGAAGAATCATAGGCATAAGCCTCAAAGGAATCAAATCGCACGATGAGGAATCAAGAAGGGAAGTACTCCTAACAGCCCTGTAGCCTCTCAAAGATAAGTACAGACGTCTCTGTACCGATCCGCAAGACTCTACTAGACTCGCTCATGACTCGTGAGACCTAAGGAAACCTAGTGCTATGATACCATGATGTCACGACCCAAAATCTATTAAGGTCATGATTGCGCAGGATACCACTGTCAGTGTCACGACCCAAAATCCCTAAGGTTGTGATGGTATCGGACATCATTGTCAGGCAAGCCAATCATTATTTAATTGAAATAAATTTCTGGTTTTAACATTTATGAAAAACATTTTCTTTCACTTTATTACATATTAGCCAAATACAAATATGTTAAGTAAAACAATAGTTTAAATATTACACTCTAGCAAATACATCCCAGCACATCCCAGAACCCGGTGTCACAAGTACATGAGCAATTTCTAAGAATTTATACAATCATCACAAACCCTGTCCGAAATACAAATTAGACAAGGAAAATTTAAAATATAAATAAATACAGTACGAGGGAGACTCTGTCAGTTGCGGATCGCCTCCGGATGATGCAGCTTGCCTATGTCTCCGAATCCTCCACATTGGTATGAAAGTGCATGTACAATAAAATGCACAGCAAGTGTAGCATGAGTACAAAAACAACATGTTCTCAGTAAGTCGCGCGCCTAACCTCAGAGAGGTAGTGACGAGAGGTCTAATTGGACACTCACTAAGGGCCAGCAAATAAATTAACAGTATAAGATGAACACGATAGGCATGTAAAGGTAGTAAAGCAGCATATATATAAAACCCTGAAATCCAAGTAAATACTGGAAGTAAACAAACAATTATCACTTTCTCATTAGTTTCCCAAATATCTTAAATAGACAATTTCCTCTTTGTTTTCCCCCAAATATCATAAATCAACAATTACTTCTTTATTTTCCCCCAAATATCTTATCACTTCAAAAATCATGGAAAACATTTAACAATTTAACATGAGCATACGGGATAAGGATAACCGGCCTGAGCCGTCATAATAATGAACTCTGTGCACTGCCGAGGATCGAACGGCCCGTACCAAAAGTGCACCTCTCAATAAAATACTCATGTCAATGTACTGCCGAGGATCGAACGGCCCGTACCAAAAGTGCACCTCTCAATAAAATACTCATGTCAATGTACTGCCGAGGATCGAACGGCTCGTACCAAAATTGCATCTCTCAATATAATACTCATCTCTGTGCACTGACGAGGATCGAACGGCCCGTCCCATAAGTGCACCTCTCAATATAATAATCATGTTTATGCATTGCCGAGGAGCGAACGACCCGTACGAAAAATGCATTTTAAATCCGTCGTAGCCTACGGCCTGCTCCCATGAGAGTGAGGGAAATAACACTCCACTCGCGGAATGTAAATTGTGAAGCGGTCACATGCAGACATGCACAATCAACAATCCACCCCGAATACATCGGGAACACAATACTCAAGCAAAATGACCGATTTGTCTTTTAAACCCACAAAATAGTATTTAAATCCTTTTTCGATATTCACTTGCCAAGTTTTATAATGTTTAATAACATAACCTTATCCAGAAGCACAATTGCCCGCGAAGGAAATCAATTCTTTTTTTAGATGTTTAAGAAAATAAACTCTAATTTTCTTTAGTCAGTCAATTACAATTTCAATTACGTTAGCAAACTAATATTACAGACAAGATCACAGGTACAACAGGTAAGGCATGCTAGTGGGTCCTAGGCTACCCGGACAAGGCATAATAGTAGCTACGCACGGACTCCCGTCACCTCGTGCGTATTTAGTCCCCGAAGATAATAGCACATACTCAATAAATTCACCTAGGGGGAAAATTCCCCCTCACAAAGTTAGAAAGGAGACTTACCTTGCTCCGAAATTCCATAACCATCCTCCAAGCCCTTCCGATGACTCCAAACGGACGCACAACCCCCCAAAACTATCCAAATAACGGCAAACCAATGAAAATATACCCTAATATTTGCAACAATTCCAAATTATACAATTTCCCAACCCCGCTTAGTGAAGTGACCAAAATGCCCTCGGGTCCACGTGCCCGGAATCTGAAATTTCTCGAAAATATACCCTACCCATAGCGTTACTAACTCAAATATACAATTTACTCAAATATTCATGCTCAATTCGTGGCTAAATTCCAATTACCAAATTTCTAGGTTTCTTTCAACATTCCCAAGTTTTCCTCGACTTCCCATACCAAATCTATGTAATAATCTTGTAATTAATTCAAAAACGTGAAGAAATTACTTACCTTGTGATCCTTGACGAAATCCTCTCCTTGAAGCTCCTCAAAATCGCCCATAGATGTGAAAATAGATGGAGAAATGTCCAAATTCTCGCCTAAAAACAATCTGCACAGGCCTATTTCCGCACCTGCGATCCCTTGTCGCACTTGTGCTTCCGTAGGTGCGCCCAAATCTCCCATACCTGTAGTCTCCTTGGCTCCAGCCCAATTTCGCACTTGCGGCGCCCTTAGCCGCACATGGAGCCAAAGCCTCGCAGGTGTAGTTACACCAGATGACAGCAACCTTCAGCTTTCTTCAACTTCAAATATTGATCCGTTAGCCACCCGGAATCCACCCGAGGCCCCTGGGACCCCGTCCAATTATACCGACTTGTTCCAAAACATAATGCGGGCTTGCTCGAGACCTCAAATCACATCGAAATCACGAATCGCACCCAAATCCCAACTTTTTGAACTTAGAAATTTCCAGCCTCCACATCTCATGCTGAAACCTATCAAATCACGTCCGATTGACCCCAAATTTTGCACACAAGTCATATTCACCATTACGGACCTGCTCCCATTTCCGAAATCATATTCAAACCTTGATATCAAAACTTTCACTTCCGGTCAGATTTCTCAAAAACCTTCAAATTTCTATCTTTAGCCAAATGACTTTAAATGACCTACGGACATCCAAATTCACTTTCGATCGTGCACCTAACTCCAAAATCACCACACGAAGCTATTCCCAGACTCGGAATCCCAAATGGACATCAATAACTCTGAAATGCACTTCAAGCCCAAATTTATGAAATTCTTCTAAAATGCTAACTTCCACGATATGCACCGAAACGCTCCTGGGTTATCCAAACCCCAATCCGAACATACGCCCAAGTCCGAAATCATCATACGAACCTGCAAGAACCTTCAAATCCTGATTCGGAGGTCATTTACTCAAAATTCCAATCTTAGTTGATTCTTCCAACTTAAGGCTTCTCAAATGAGCATTTTCTTTCCAAATCAACTCTAAACTTCCCGAAATTCAATTCCGACCACACCTACAGGTCATAATACCTGAAATGGAGCTGCTCACAACTTCAAACCGCTGAACAACACGCTACAGCTCAAAACGACCAGTCGGGTCATTATATTCTCCCCCACTAAAACCGACGTTCGTCCTCGAACTGTGCTAAGAACTGCTCTGGAGTTACCTGAAATCACTGTTTAACACCCCGAGTACCTGTCCGTGCTACCACAACCCAGTTGAGTTCATTAACTTGATCAAATCTGAAGATTTCTTCTTTTATCCATATAATAAACTCAGAATTCATTCAAACACCTGAAATTTCTCCGCCAGGCCTAGTTCCAATATATAAAATCCGTATCAACCACCCCATGATATACCAGAACATGACTGTATACCTTTTCTGAATCAGCAGCATGCACTGCAAAACTCATCATCTGACCACAATGGCACTCCCTGAACCTTAATAGCCAAAATTTCACGAATCTGGTGCTCCCAATGCACCTCATAACAAGCATACATACATCCTGCTATAATGCCGACAATACCACCACAATGGAGGAGATGTGTAGAAATTCATACCCAACTGCAGAGTTAACAAATCATTGAATGCCTCATCTTGACTAGAATCATCACCTCATTATGAACCTGGATAATGGTATTTGTTCTTTAATATAAACTTCACATAACCTTATCGCACTGGTCCCTGATCCAAAAATCTCGTCTCACCCAGTGTGAACTGCTCAGACAACAAATCACCCCAAACATGACCAACAGCCTCACATTATACCACATCGCGCCGATAGGCCATAACTCGAACATGATAAATAAGAAATGACTCAGGAAAGGACTATTCAACTCACGTAACTAATATGAACTTTTCCCAGAAAATAGGACGTAAAACAAAAGAAAAATAAATATACACTAACCCTTCTCATCATCACACTGTTTCGGCGTGCAACCCGATCCAAATAACATACCCGTGGCAGCGTGCCACCCGATCCCATCATAAAACTCNATATATATATATATATATATATATATATATATATATATATATATATATATATATATATATATATATATATATATATATATATATATACAATATGGATCTCAAGAGCTATCCTGCTCACATAACATCCCCACTACACGTGATCTCAACACATAGGAAAGTATCAATCCATTTCACACTCATACGGCAAAATCATAATACCACATGAATTTGACGAAGACAGAGCAACATCTGATGTTCTAATACCTCTCCATGAAAAGCGCTCTACTGAAATAAACATGCCTGACTCATACGGGGCCCATAATCATATTTAAATCCATCCACAAACATCGAGTCTACCTTGCTCGCACCAAACTAGGCTAATAGCATTTACTTGGGTCCACATTAACTCACTTCCTCTCATAATATGCAAGAACAACCATCATAGCTGGGACAAGCACCCCACAAGCCACAACCAAATGAACTGAATGACTCTCAGGCATAACTTCTTAAATACACAACATTGCACTTCTTTATACTCAGTCCAAATCTTCAATCCATCAAGTGACTACATGTCACACTTATACAACCTTTTCGCGGTCATGCTTCTACGACCTTCCACACAAGGCAACAAGACACATCAAGAACTCATGACCAGGGTACAAAGACTCTTTCACCGAATATCAACCTCAGGTGACACTGAAGATAACACCAGCTTACTCTGAAATTTCGAATCTCTTTTTCTTGCTCTTCCGAGCTCATGACTTCCTTATTAACACCGAAACGCAATATTGATTCTTACTCTGAGTTACACACTGCTTTCCGCACTTAACATGCCAATATGAGGTAGCTCAATAATTCCATCATAACTGTTGAACCATCAATAGGATGAATACTTCATCATATGGAAACCTTTTACATAACTCAATTCAGGAGTACCATCTCAACACACGAGTGAATTCCCACAATCACCCAACATGCAAATCCTTTAGTAGTAGTCTATACTGCCATAACCCTTCCGGGATCCGCCTACACCTGACTAGCCATAGCACTCAAATGCTCCCACATGAAATCCATTACGACGACCGACAAGCCCCGCACACATCGGCAGAAACCACATGCATAACTTAATCGCATCAAAGGAACTAATCACTGCCGCAAACGTGCTATTTCAACCATGGCTAATCAATCTATCTTCTTTGAATCATCTTCAATTGCTTCAGGAATAATAAAAAATTCCTTCCACTCATAGCAGACTCAACCCTCACTCATCCTGAGTGACCTTGATTCACGAGACTATGTTGCCTAAATCCCGCAACGCGTCTCATACCCTCCTGAAAATCTTTCTACAATCCGAAGTTTATTTCTCTAACTCCTCCACTACTATCCTTCACGCCGAAACATATAGAAGAACATTTCAACCATCTTCTTTTTTCTCAGAAACTACTCTGCAAAAGCTCGATTCTTGATCATACTGTTGCCTGAAACCCTTAAACACCACATCCTTAACTTTTGAACTCACTAGGACCGATATTGAGAGTCACCCACTATGACTGGCCTCGAATACAATCAACTCCAAGGCTCTTCTAGCACATGAACACCCCTTTGAAGGAAACACGTGACCGAGTCACTACCCTGACAACTCGCCTATGCCTTATGCAAAATTCTGAATCTTCCAAAGCCTAATCCTGGCCCGACAGGGCAAACTTTTGCACACATTCATCAAATCCCACGCACAATCACCATTTTACTCCTTTCCCTTAGTTTAAATGACTTGCCAACACGCTGAAAATCCGTAACCCTATGAGAAGACGACTCTACAACCCAACTGCAGATGGTGGGACTCCCCCACTTAGCCCGACGCTACTCCTTGCACCACTCTAGACCCTGCCGAGATCCTTTCTTCTTTGATAAGACAATCTTGCTCAACCAATCCGTCCAATTCTTCCGAATTCTCTTGCTAGCACTCCCTAAGCACTCAAATTCTCTAGCATTATTCACACATTCTGCCTCCTACCGAATAGCCACTAGCACCCCTCAAAGAGACCTCAAGTTATGCTTCCGCTCCCTCACTTTGTGACTGCTCGACTTCCGCTTCTTACACTTGGCCTCCTAGAAACGGAGCCACCGCCTAGCCTCACTTCAGGACCATTCTCTGCCAACCGCATTCTTCAATACTTCTTCTCAATACTCTGACCCCATGCAACCAAAGAAACCATAGCACCGACAAACTTAATGCATTCCATTCGATCAATGACGATGACTTCACGTCACATGTGCATATCCCACCTCATTTGAAGACACAAAGTCTTACTACTTTATCAACCCCAACCAGACCATTTATAATCCAAATGCCTTTCCTCTGCCGGGACTAAAATACCTAAATCTCAAAATCACACTCTGAGAAGACCTCTCTTCAAACCATTCATCACCCCGAACATACGGGCAAGCATTCCATCATCACTACCTGAGCATAGCTTTAATTGATTCTTCCAACTTGAGGCTCCTAAAATGAGAATTATCTTTCCAATTGATCCGAGCTTTCCGAAATTCAATTCCGACCATGCCTACGAGTCATAATACCTGTAATAGAGCTTCTCATGACTTCAAACCGCTGAACGACATTCTAGAGCTCAAAACGATTGGTTGGGTCATTACAGGAGTCTATCTCGGGGTTATCTTGGCTCGAGGTCGAGGCTTGCTCATACGCTGGTTTGATTTAACTTGCTTACTTAACTCACACACTTATCTTCTTGTTTATCAATCAGTACTGGACTAAATCGCATATATTTAAGACCTCATTATAAGCTTAATTATGACTCACTTTTTAGGGTAAACACAATTTCAATGGACAGAAGCAAAAAATAATATCCAAAGCTAGCAACATAGTGGGAAGGCAAAAATCAGACCTTTGTATTAAATGAATTTGAAGTTGAAAAACTTACATCTGTCCGATCCAAACAAACCCCGACTATCGGAACCAAGATCGAACAAGAAACTAGCAACACCGGAACCTTGGAAAGCGAAACTACTCCAGCGACTTCGAACGGAAGGTTTTTTGGGTGAAATCGATAACCGTTTTTTGCTGCGTTTTCGAGCTGCTTTTCACAAGGTTTTCAGACTTTTTTTGCTGAGTTTCTGGCTGATTTCTATGGCTTATTGCAGCTGGATTTTTTGTGAGTTTCTTGTTGCATTTTTAGCAGAAAACAGGGGTTGGTTTGTGGTGGTGTGAGGACTGTTTTGGGCTGGACTTTTCAGCAGGTTTCCATGGAGTTTTCAGGTTACTACTATGGCCAGAAATAGAGTTTCAATAATGGTTTTGAGGGGGGGTAAAGTTTTCTGTATTTTTGGGTGGAGATCGAAGAGAAGAAGATGGAAGAATGATTGCTTTTCACCTCTTTCTCCTTCAATTTTTCGGCCCTCTTTTTCTTTATGTCCTCTGTATTGTTTAGTAGTTATTAGCTAGTTGTAGCTACCATTTACTATATTACTTCCTATATATATGTTTTCAGTTTTTTCAATTTCCTGGATGCTATAACTAAAGCTAAAGAAAGTTTTTCTAGATGAGAATATCTAGTCTCATCATCTAATAAACATTTACTAACATAATAAATTGGAGTTTGTTTACCTTTGTCTTCTCTTACTAAAATTGCACGTACAACTACTTCTGAAACTGCAAGATATACAAAGAATCTTTCTCCATCCCTTGGTTGCGCCAGTAAAGGAGGATTTGATAAGTATGCCTTCAAATCTTTGAGGGCTTGTTGGCATTCCTCAGTCCCTTCGAACTGATTTTGCTTCTTTAACACTGAAATAATTTGAAGCTTTTTTCTGAAGACTTTGAAATGAATCTCCCCAGAGCTGCAATCCTACCTGTCAATCTTTGTACTTCTTTTTTTCTTGTGAGTATATGAGGTATTTCCTCTATAGCTTTAATCTGTTCATGGTTTACTTCAATACCTCTATTAGTTGCGGAGGATCTCGAAGGTATCTGAAAGATGTTGAAAATGATCTTCCACTTGTATAGATTTTACCAACATAAAATCAATATATACTTCCATGGTTTTTCCCAGGTGTTTTTGGAACATCTTGGTCACCAACCTCTGATATGTGGCTCCAGGAGTTTTCAAGAAAAAATGCATGACTTTGTAACAATAAGTCTCCTTGTCCGTAATGAATGAAGTTTTTTCTTTATCTAAAGGATCCATTTTTATTTGATTATAACCAGAATATGCATCTAAAAAGCTTAATAGCTCATGACCTGCGGTAGAATCAATCAATTGATCTATATGCGATAAAGGGAATGAATCCTTTGGACATGCTTTATTTAAGTTAGTGTAATCTACACAAACTCGCAATTTACCGTTATTTTTTGGAACTACCACAGTATTAGCTAACCAATTAGGATATTTTACCTCGCGTATTGAGACGATTTAAGAGTTTTTGTACCTCATCATTGATTACTTGATTTTTGAATGATCCTTGAGTTCTCTTCTTTTGCTTGACATGTATATATGATGTATCTTCATTTAATTTATAGGTCATCACCTCCGCAATTATACCTTTCATATCTGAATGCGACCGTATAAAACAATTTACGTTAGCTTTTAAGAACTCAATTAACTTACCTCTCATTTCCGGGATTAGCTTTGCTCCAATATGAATTTTTCGATCTGTCATTGATCGAATAGTGCAACAGCTTCGAGTTCTTCAATTGTTGTTTTGATGTTTTCATTCTCCTCTGGTTCTTGAATTACATCCGGTCTGGAATCCACATCTGTCTGTTTTGATACAATTTCAGTTGAGATTTGATTTAACACATCTTCCTCGTTTGCACCTGCATCTTTCTGACTTGGCTGCATCACTGAGTTGATATTCTTTGATGTTTGTTGATCATGTTGAATATGTTGAATTCCTCATTTTGAAGGGAATTTAATAACCTGATGCAATGTAGATGGCACAATCCATGTCGTGAATCCATGGCCTCCTAAGAATCACATTGTAGGCCATATCCGTGTCTATCATTTGAAATTTTGTTTCTTTGATGACTCCTTCCGTGAATGTATTTAGCTTTATCTCACCCTTTGTAATAACAGTTGAATTATCGAACCCATATGAGGAACGTGCTTTTGGAATTATTTGATCGCCAATTAGCATTTCGTTCACCACTCACAATAAAATATTACTCACGGAGCTATCTGGATCAATCAAAACTCGTTTTACATTAGTATCATGTATAAGAAAAGATATTACTAGTGCATCATTGTGGGGAATAATCAAGTCGTCCACATCTGCATCGTCAAATATTTTGTTGTCTTCTTCCAAAGTTTGACGAACTCGCTTCCCGTGAGTTACCATGAACTTTGACGTCCTTTTCGCAGTTGTATATGTTACACCATTGACTTCTTCTCCTCCACTTATCAAGTTCACTGTTCTCTTCAGCGATGAAGGTTTTGGAGGCTCTTGTCTATTTTTCATGTAAGATTGTTTTCCTTTTTCAGTGAACAAGTTTGTCAAATATCCCTGTTTCAACAAATGTTCTACCTCACATTGTAGTACTCTGCAATTTGATGTTTTATGGACGAGGTAGATATGAAATTCAAACCAAAAATATGGATTTCTTCTGTTTGGGTTCGATATCATTTCCTTTGTCCATCGTACCTCATCTCCCATGCTCCATAAAGCAGCAACCAACTCGGAAGTGCTGATGTTAAAACAGTAATCACCAATCCTTGCATTTGCGTTGGTATCCCTATTACACTCACTTCGATCTTTTCTGAATCCGATGATGATGAACCTGAATTTCTTTTTGCAAATCTATAATCGGATCGTGTGTTTTCTGGTTTTGAACGTGAATCTCGTCCTGATTCAATAGAATTTTCAGGTAAAAGAGAATACCATGTTAACGCTCTTTTCGTGAGTGTTTCTCGAAACTTTTTGACCAATACTGATTCGATCTCTTGTTTGGTTAAATCATTGCCTTTTACTCATATGGTGAACGCAGTGACATGGTCACGTGGATCAGTCGTTCCATCATATTTTAGGATATCAGGCATTTTGAACTTCTTGGGAATGGGCAATCTGCGCTTGGTTTCCAAGGTTGTTGCGAATATTTGTCGATATCCACTCCTTTAATCACAGGTGGTAGGCCAGGTATTTGATCAATACGGTCATTTTGTTCTTTCACCTGTTTCTGCAATGTTAGTAATAAAGTTTGTAATACGGTCGTCCGAGGCGCTCTGTTCGGCCATAGGCATCTCGGAACTTGCTTTCTTTGTGGTACTAGTCGGAGGCTGCAGAACAATTGTAACCTTGGGCGATTCAGGAGCCTTGTCCTTTTCTTTCTTCGAGGTCTCCTCGCCTCGGGATGTGATCTCTGGCTCGAAGGGCTTAGTAGCCTCAGTCGATTTTCTGGTTTGGGTCACCAGAGACGAATCATCGACCTCATAAGTCTCATCATCCATGAGTGGTCGACTGAATCTATATCCACATTGAAGAAGATGTTCTCCCTGCGTCTCCGAGCAGACCCCGCTTTATTTTAAGGATCTTCGGGCTTC
>ML351214.1:0-94744 GCA_005239505.1 Nicotiana paniculata | reverse complement strand
TGAACTATAATCAAGGTTAAATTAATGTCGAATAACAATATTCATGGCTAAACCAAAACCCCAGAACAATGGGTGTTTAGCCACTCATGCTAGAATCAAACAATTGCATAAGTCTTGAATGAATTGTAAATACTAGAAAAAGATGAAGAAACTGATAATCATTTGCTCCCTAATGATCCTGTGTGTATCTTCTCTCCAAAAATGGCATCCTCCCCTCAAAGGTGTGTTTTTGGGTCTATTTATATGTTTGGGACAAACCTAAATGTGTAGGAGACTTCTATTCGTACCGGGAAACACTTAAAACCTTCAAAACTCTGAATTGACCGGACCAGGGACCCCAGACGTTAAGCCTCAAACGCAGTTATAGCCTGGGCAGGCCTGGCGTTTGGGCTCTAACGCCCAGCTATAGCCTGGGCAGGTCTGGCTTTATGGCTCTAACGCCCAGCTATAGCCTGGGCATGCCTGGCTTTATGGCTCTAAGGCCCGGCTATAGCCCGGGTCACTCCTTTTCGACCCTTAAGCGTATTTTTGACATTTATGCATCCATTTAGCTCGGATTCCATCTCCAATTCACCTACACATGAAATAGACTCAATTATGCACATATAACGTGTATTTTTATCATTAAAGCACATAAAATGTAAGGTACATAATTCTTAAAACCATGAATTCTAGACACGCATCAGTCACTAAGTCCACAAATGAACAAACTTCATTGCTATTCGGTTGCCTCATAGATTTGCACACATGGAAAACCACCTTTTCATCGCCCACCCATAAGGTGAGCTCACCGGCTTCCACATCAACTATAGCCTTCCCCGTAGAAAGAAAAGTCTACCCAAAATAATAGGCACCTCATAGTCAACCTTGCAATCGAGAATCACAAAGTTTGCCGAAGGATGAAATTATCAACACAAACTAACACATCATCAATAATACCCAATGGTCTCTTCATAGTCCGATCCGCCATTTGCAACCTCATAGATGTGGGTCTTAGTTGCCTAATTCCTAAAGTTTTAAACACAAAGTAGGACATCAAGTTGATACTTACCCCTAAATCACATAGAGCTTTGGAAAAGTCGGCGCTCCCAGTAGTGCAAGGGATTGTGAAAGCGTCGGGATCTTCCAAGTTCGGAGCTATTGAGTGCACAATAACACTCACTTGATTTTTAATCTTGATAGTCTCACAATTCATTGATCTTTTATTTGTTACCAAATCCTTCATGAACTTTGCATAACCGGGCATTTGTTATAACGCCTCAACCAATGGCACATTAATGGATAAGCTCTTCATCATGTCAATAAACTTCTTGAAATGGAGGAGGAGGCCTTGGCATTGGTGCCTTGGCCTTTGGCACTATCAGTTCCGGTATGTCGATCACGTGTTCCCTAGACGAGTTCACTTCTTCTTGTGTCTCCCCCACATTCTCATCAATATCAATTCTCACTTCTTCATTAGCTTAAACCACATTGCTTGGCATTTCATCTTCTTGAATCACCACATCATCATCCACAACTCTTCTTTGGTTTGAGGTTGTTGCCTCCCCGCATTTTCCAATCCGTGTGGTTACAGTCGTGGCATGTCCCGTATTGTTCCCAGCCTTCGGTTTCACCACCGTATCACTAGGTAGTGCCCCCTTAGGACGAGTGTTTAAAGCTTGCGATATTTTCCCTAATTGAACCTCCAAATTTCGGATTGAAGTGTTGTGAGAGGATAGTTGAGCATCGGGCTCGGCATTTTTCTCCATCATCTGTTTGAACATATTTTCAATATGTCCCATCTCATTATTGGACAAACTAGAACCATGGGACGGATAAGGAGGCGGGTTTCTTGGTTGTTGATACATCCGGGGCCTTTGAAAGCCCGACCCTTGATTCCCTTGGTTATTATTGTTCCAACCCCCTTGGTTGCTGCCTCCAAAGTATCCTTGATTGTTGACACCCCAATTGCTTTGATTGCCTTGATTGTTCCAATAGCCTTGATTATTGTTATTGTTCCAATTGCTTTGATTGTTGTTACCACCACTCCAATTGCCTTGGTGGTTTTGATTGTTCCAATTTCCTTCGTTACCTTGAGAATGCCATTGTTCTTGATTCGGGCCTTGAGAATTATTCATTTACCCTTGGTAATTGTTGACATATTTCACTTCTTCTTCTTGCTCATTGTACGAATCACCTTGGTCATACCCACTATCATCTTGCACAAATTGTTCCGGACGATTTTGCACTTGTTGACCTTTTTGCCGTTTCTTGTTCATCATCATATTGACACCATCCATTGAACTCACTTGCTTAGGACCTTAAACTTGTTGAAGTTGGGCTTTGGCCAATCGATTCATTGTAGTCGTCAACTCGGCAATTGCTTGCCCATGATCATGCAATTCCTTATGGAGGTGAATCACATTTGGGTCACCTTGAGGAATATTAGCTCTACTTTTCCATGCCGATGAAGTATCTGCCATTTCATCCAAAATTTCACATGCTTCGGCATATGGCATTGTCGTGAAGTTCCCACCGGCAAGTTGATTTACCATACATTGATTTGTCGTGTTGATCCCCTTGTAGAAGGTTTGTTGGATCATGGCCTCATTCATATCATTATCCTGGCACTACTTAACCATGGTACGATATCTCTCCGAAATCTCGTGCAAGGGCTCATTGGGTTCTTCCTTGAACACAAAAATCACATCCCGAAGTGTAGTCATATGCCCCGGAGAAAAGAATTTGGCAATGAATTTTTCCACCAACTCATCCCATTTATGGATGGAATGGTTGGGAAATATTTCTAACCAATCCAATGCCTTTTCCCCGTAGAGAGAAGGGAAATAGCCCCAACCTCAGCGCATCCTCGGAAACATTGGTCTGTTTGCTCCACAACAAGTATCCATAAACCCTTTGAGGTGCTTGTATGCATTTTGACTCGGAGCCCCAGTGAAGAATCCCCTTTGCTCAAGCAATGTAAGCATCACATGGTAATTTGGAATTTTCCTACCCTAATGCGGGGCGGGACTATAGGACTTGCATAACCCTCGTTCGAAAACACCGGGTGTGCAGCCACTCTTGGTGGAGGTGGGGTAGGGACGAGAATATTATCATGAGGTGGTCGGCCTCACCTATTTTCTTGAGGTTCGAGATGAATCTCATCACCTTGATCATCATCCACTTCCTCCTCCAATGTCAAATTCCCGGAAGGATCATTGTTGAGAACCACATTTGTACCTATAGGCTATAATCAATTCACAAACAAAATTAGTAACCTGGAAGGAAAAGAAGACAAGTCACACAAGAAACTAGATATATAGCTAAATTTGTTTTTAGCTCCCCGGCAACGGCGCCAAAAATTTGATGTCGCCCAAACTCACACCACTATTTGGGATTGTGAGGTGGTCGATGCAATTATAAATACCCAACGCGAGTCAGGGTTGATTCCACAAAGAGCTTTGAGTGGGATTAGGTATATATCTAATCTAGTGTATGACGTGCCCAAGGTTGCACTTCCACATATTCAGTTGTTTATTTTCTACTCCTAGTTTGTATACTAATGCTAGTAATTGTAAAGCTAAGAGACAATGTTTTTGGTTATGTCTTTTTTCAAGTTATAAAAGATATAGGGTTTTAACTTCCGCCTAGTTGGTTACCTAACGGATTTAGAGCTTTAGGGCATGTTCGATTGATCAGGATATAATATAGTAATCACACGTGATTACTCACTTTATACCTCTCGTAGTTTGAGTGATTTGCCCAATTTGGCTTTCTCAAGTCCAAATGGGTATTTCACGAAACAAGTGATAAATGCTCATGTCGGGCCTTACTATCTCTAGATTCGACCCTTTAATTGGGGCTATCAATTTCTTGAGTTCACCCCAATTTCTTGTTAGCCAAGTTTTTCTAGACTTAATCTCACTTTCTCAAGTAGAAACTAAGTCAATTAGGCATTAATCAATGTTTACATCCATCAATTCTCAAATTCAAAAAGAACTAGACTAAATATCATATACCCAATCATAAATAAGTCCTAAATCAATCACCCATTAAGTACCCATACTAGGGTTGGGCTACAACCTTAGCTAAGGGTTTAGCTACTCATAAAAAATTAGAAATTAAAGAAAAACTAAGATAAAACTCATAATATAAGATTAAGAGAAGAAAATCTAGTGTAAAATTGTTAAACTATTACAAATTTACCCAATACAGTAAGGAAAAACTACTGTCAATTCTCAGGTGCACAAAACTTAACCTAAAAATGACAAAAAGATCTATTTATACCCAGCTAAAATTATCTGACAAAATTTCCCCTGCGGAGGTTGTGCAGCCGCGCAATTCTGTGTGCGGTCCACATTTTGACGCTATCCTGGCAGGGTGGCTTTCTGCGGCCGCATAAATCTGGGATGCGTCGGCACTTCCTCTAATTGTGCAGACCGCGCATTTCTGATTGCAGCCACACTCTTGATCTTGGATTGGAACTGGGCACTTTGTGCAGGCCGCACATTTATGAGTGCGACCGCACTTTGGGCTTCTCTGACTGCACAATAATAGTGTGGTCGACACAACTTCTTGCCCCCCAAAACACAACTCTCTGAATCTTGTCCTCTACGCCTGCACAATAATTGTGCGGTCCGCATTTTGTGAAGGGATTTTATCAGTGACTCTTCGGAGTTCGCGGCCGCACACAGTATTACGCAGTCCACACTTTGGTCCTTTTTGTCTTGTTTTGGTCCTTGTCCAATTTTACTTCTTTTTGAGTTGATTTTCAGTTCTTTGGCTCGTTTCCCAATATTCCTACAAGAAAGCACATTTCATTAGTTCTCGGAAATACCTTTAAGCATTTTCGAGGTAAAAGGTAAGTAAAAGAGAGAAAATAAGCAGTTAAAATCCCTACTTATCAGGTGCGAGATAGGATCCGCATCTGTGCATCTGCAAATGCGGATTGATGGTCGCAAGAGCAATATGGGCGGCCTGGGAAGGGGCCGCAGATGTAGAAGCCAACCATAGGAGCGGGCTCGTATATACAGCCATTTAAGTTGTTTTCGCACCTGTGATGGATTTCCCGCATGTGCGGTTAAAGGCTCGCAGAAGCGAGTTTACAAGGTAGAAAAGAGGGATTTCGAGGGTTGATTTCCCATTTCTATTTTTGGAGTTCGAGAGCTCAGTGGGAGGCAATTTTTCGAGGCTTCTTCAAGGAAATTGTTTGGGTAAGTGGTTCTAATTTTTGGGCTATATTTCATGAATCTATCATTATTCTCGTCTTCTAATTAGGGATTTGAGGTGGAAATTTGGGGGAAAGTGGTAGAAACTTCATAGGCTATAATTTCGAGTTTTGGAAGACGATTTGAGGTCAGATTCGAGTAATTATTGTATGGTTAGACTCGTGAGTGAATGGGTGTTCGTAGTGACTTTTATCCGATTCCGAGACGTGGTCCCAAAAGGTTTTTTGAGACGATTTCCTAATTTCTCGCTTTAGCTTAGATTTCATTGACTATTAGTTTCTTAAAGCTATATTTATGGTATGTAATTGGTTTTGGCTAGATTCGGACCATTCGGAGTCGGATATTCATGGAAAGAGCATCGCTATAGATTGATTGATCTTGGTTCGAGGTAAGTGGCTTGCCTAAACTTGTGGGGGGAAATCCCCTTAGGATTTGGTATTGGTTTTACTATGTGAGATCCATGTACTCGAGGTGACGAGTTTGTACAGGGGCTATTTGTTGAAAAACCTAATTTTTACCGAGAAATTTCTTTCTTTTACCTCAAATGAACATACTAGCATGCATAGTTACCCTATTAGCTTAGAGTAACATTTCTATGTGCCTTAATTTCTTAATTGAACTCCTTTCAGCACGCCTATCAATTTCCTGCTTCCTTTCTCGACTTGTATTTAGTCTAGACTGTAGTTTCTTTTAATGTACTAGTCATTTGTAATTGATTGCGCTGTGTATTTACTTTGGGACTACGGGACGGTATACCGGGAGATCCCCCTGCATATTTACTTTTGGGACTACAGGACGGTATCCCGGGAGATCCCCCTGCACATTTACTTTTGAGACTACGAGGCGGTACCTCAGGAGTTCTCCCTGCATATTTACTTTTAGAACTACGGGACGGTATCTCAAGAGATCCTTGTCGCTTAATTTCATGTACTATTATGTTATTTCATCTTGTTTTCCTTTGTCGAACTTTAGTCTCTTATTATATTGCTTATACTCATGTTTTTACTATTATATACCAATGGGCCTGACCTGACCTGACCTCGTCACTGCTCGACCTGGGTTAAGCTCGGCACTTACTGGGTACCAATTGTGGTGTACTCATGCTACTCTAATGCACATGTTTTGTGTGCAGATTCAGGTGTTCGTTATCAGCCGCAGTATCCGTGAGTTCGAGGCAGCTGTTGGAGAAGGTGGAGGCAGTATAGAGTTGGCCTAGACTGTCATCAGCTACGGAGATCTGTAGTTTTCTTGGCTTGGCGGGTTATTACCGTCGTTTTGTATAGGGATTCTCATATATTGCAGCACCTATGACCAGGCTGACCCAGAAGGGTGCTCTATTCATGTTAAAGGTGTCTAACGGGTGGGCCAGGCCAAGCTGGGTTGGTTTTTTTTTAACCGGACGGGTAGGGGTACCGGGCCGGTTACGGGTTATTCTTAACGGGTTTAACGGGTTCGGGTTAATCCGGTTAAAAACTAAACCGTATGGGTTAGGGGTTTAACAGGCCGGGCCGGTTACAGTAAATTTTATTTTATTTTTTTAATTTTTTTTGTATTTGTTATAACTATCGTAAGAATATAAACAAAAAAAACAAACTTATAAAAATAATGTTTGAATAAAGGACGCAAAGACTTTAAAATTCTTATATTTGAATATATCATTAAATAATTAGGTACCGTCTAATAATATTAAAATAACAAACTAAAACTTGCAAATTAAACTATTAAAGTTTACATTTAATACTTCAAATTAAAGTTCAAACTTGCACTTATACGTCTAATAATATTATAGTAACAAACTAATACATTAAACATAAATGCATAATACGTCTAATAATATTAAAATAACACAAATTCTCTCAAATCAATTAATCAAACAAGTTTCTGGTGGACGCTCAAGACAACTCTTCGTATGCCTCCTTAAACAGCCTGTGCCCGTGCACTTTGGACGAAGATTTAAGATTATACCACAATTCCTGCACTTTACTTTGTAAACTTCTTCATTTTCTTCTATCACATCAAAGTGTTCCCAAACATATGAGCGCACTCTAGAACCACGGGGCATGATTTAACTTGAATCAAAGAAATTGAGATTGAGAAATGAGAGATGAGTGAAGAAATGAAGAAGAGGGGGGTGTATTTATGTTTTAGAAAAGGCTAAATTTGTAAATTGAAAAAGTGTTAATTTTTTTTTAAAAAAGGCCCAAAAAGGGCTATTTGTGCAAATCTGCCTTTGGGCAACGGCTCCCTGCCTAGGTGATTGTTGCCAACGAATAAGTGGGCCCCAAACATTTAAAAACAAAAAAAAACAAAAAAAAATTTACCGTTGAACCGGTCCGTCCCGGGCCGGTTAACCCGGTAAGGTTTACTGTTCATTTGACCGGGTTTGACCAGTATGGTTAACCGATGCCCTAATCTTTTACGGACCAACCCCCTCTACCCCGCCTACCCAGCCCTACCCGGCCCACTATATACCGGGCCGGTCCGGTTCCGAGTTTAATGGTCAAGGCCGGTCTGGTTCCGGGTCAACCCGGCCCGTTAGACACGCTTAACTCATGTGGACAAAGGAGTGTGAGGAGAGATTTCAGAAGCTCAAGACAACTTTGAACACTGCCCCAGTATTGGTATTGCCTACAGATTCGGGGTCCTACACTGTATATTATGATGCGTCGCGGATTGGTCTTGGCGTGATGTTGATGCAGGATGGTAGGGTGATTGCCTACGTGTCCCGACAGCTGAAGGTGCATGAGAAGAACTATCATATCCACGCCTTGAGTTAGCAGCTATTGTTCATGTCATGAAGATTTGGCGGCACTATTTGTATGGTGTTCCTTGTGAGATTTACACCGATCATCGGAGTTTGCAACATCTGTTCAAAAAGGATCTTAACTTGCGTCAGCGGAGGTGGTTAGAGCTACTTAAGGACTATATATCACCATTTTGTACCACCAGGGGAAGGCCAATGTGGTGGCCGATGATTTGAGTCGTCGGGCAAAGGTTTGGGGAGTTTAGCATATCTTTCAGCTGCAGAGAGGCCATTGGCATTGGATGTTCAGGCCTTAGCCAGCCAGTTGAGATATTGGATGTTTCTGAGCTGAGTTGAGTATTGACTTGTATGTTCTATCGGTATTCTCTTTATGATCATATCAAGGAGCGTCAGTACGATGACCCCCATCTGCTTGTCCCTAAGGACACGGTCCAGCACGGTGATGCTAAGGAGGTCACTATTGGGGATGATGGCGCATTGAGGATGTAGGGCAGGCTATGTGTTCCTAATGTAGATGGTTGCGTGAATTGATTCTTCAGGAGGCTCATAGCTTGCGGTACTCCATTCATCCGGGTGTCGCGAAGATGTATCAGGACTTGAGGCAGCATTACTGGTGGAGGAGGATGAAGAAGGACATAGTGGAGTATGTGGCTCGGTGCCTAAATTTCCAGCAGGTGAAGTATGAGCATCAGTGGCAGGGTGGGTTGCTTCAGAAATTAGAGATTCCGGAGTGGAAATGGGAGCGAATCACTATAGATTTCGTTGTTGGACTCCCACGAACTCAGCGGAGGTTTGATGCATTTTGGGTGATTATAGATAGGCTGACCAAGTTAGTTTATTTCATTCCTATGATGACTACATATTCTTCCGAGCAACTGGCTCGAATCTACATCTGCGAGATCCTCAGGCTTCATGGCGTACCGGTATCTATCATCTTTGACTGGGGTACGCCGTTTACATCGCAGTTCTGGGGGCCGTACAATATGAGTTGGGTACTCGAGTGGAGCTGAGCACAGCATTTCACCCTCAGATGGACGGTCAATCCGAGTGCACTATTCAGATATTAGAGGATATGCCCCATGCGTGTGTGATGAGTTTGGAGGGTTGTGGGATCAATTCTTGCCACTTGTGGAGTTTGTCTACAACATTAGTTATCAGTCGAGCATCCTGATTGCACCGTATGAGGCTCTATATGGTAGGCGGTGTCGGTCCCTAGTGGGTTGGTTCGATCCATGCGAGGAAAGATTATTGGGTACAAACTTGGTCCAGGATGCCCTGGATAAGGTGAAGGTGATTCAGGATCGACTTCGCACAGCCCAATCCAGACAAAAGAGTTATGCGGACCAGAAGGTTCACGATGTAGCATTCATGGTTGGAGAGCGGGTCTTGCTCCGGGTATTTCCTATGAAGGGCATTATGAGGTTCGGGAAGAAGGGCAAGTTGAGCCCAAGGTACATTGGTCCTTTTGAGGTGTTGCGGCGTGTTGGGGAGGCTGCTTATAAGATTGACTTGCCCCCCAGCCTAGCAGGGTTCATCCGATACTTCACGTTTCTATGCTTTGGAAGTATCACGGCGATCCGGCTCATGTGTTGGATTTCAGCTCAGTCCAGTTGGAAAAAGGATCTATCTTATGTTGAGGAGCCAGTGACTATTTTGGACAGGCAGGTCAGAAAGCTAAGGCCAAAGAACATTGCTTCTGTGAAGGTGCAGTGGAGGGGTCAGCTGGTCGAGGAGGCGACTTGGGAAACCGAGCAGGATATGCGCAGCTGATATCCTCACCTTTTCACAGCTTAGGTATGTCTCTATACTCGTTCGAGGACGAACGATTATTTTAAGAGAGAGAGGATGTAACGACTTGGCCGGTCGTTTTGGGAGTTATAGCCTCGATCCCCTGTCTACTGCTTTTCCCGTGTCTTTTTCTGCTTATGTGTCTCGCCGGAAGGTGTTGGTCGTGGTTTCAGAGTGTTTTGGGACACTTAGTCCCTAAATGAAAGCTTAAGTCTTAGGATTTTGACGGTAGTCGGAACCGTGTGAAGACGACCCCGGAATGGATTTCTCTCGGTTCCGTTAGCTCCGTAGGGTGATTTTGGACTTAGGGCGTGTCCTGATTGGGTTTTGGAGGTTTGTAGCTCATTTAGGCTTGAAATGGCAAAACTCAAAGTTTTGGAGATTCCGACCGGTAGTGGACTTGATGATATCGGGGTCGGATTCCAATTCTGGAAGTTGGAGTAGGTCCGTAAGGTTGATTATGACTTGTGTGCAAAATTTTGGGTCAATCGGACGTTTGGTAGGTTTCGGCATCGGTCGTCGATTTGGAAGTTTCAAGTTCTTTAAGTTCGAATCGGAGGGAGAATTGTGTTTTTAGCGTTGTTTGGTGTGATTAAAGGGCTCAATTAAGCTCGTATGTTGTCTTAGGACTGGTTGGTATGTTTGGTTGAGGTCCCGGGGGCCTCGGGTGTTTTTCGGATGCTTAACAGATGGAAAACTAGACTTATGCAATTTCTGAAGTTTGCTGGTTATGGTGTTTTACACCTGCGGTGGGGAGATCGCATGTGCGGACTCACACGTGTGGAGTGAAGGGCGCAGGTGCGCTTTTGTTCATGAGAGTCTGCGAGCGCAGGTGCGAGATGGGAGCCGCATGCTCACGAGTTCCAGCCATTTAAGTTGTTTTCGCACTTGCGATGGATTTCCCGCAGGTGCGGTTGAAGGCTCGTAGAAGCGAGTTTACAAGGCAGAAAAGGGGGATTTCGAGGGTTCATTTCCCATTTCGATTTTTGGAGTTTAAGAGCTCGGTGGAGGCGATTTTTCGAGGCTTCTTCAAGGAAATTGTTTAGGTAAGTGGTTCTAACTCGGATTGGGCTATATTTCATGAATCTATCATTATTTTCGTTTTCTAATTAGGGATTTAAGGTAGAAATTTGGGGGAAAGTGGTACAAACTTCATAGGCTATAATTTCGAGTTTTGGAAGACGATTTGAGGTCGGATTCAAATAATTCTTGTGTGGTTAGACTCATGAGTGAATGGGTGTTCGTATTTTGTGACTTTTACCCGATTCCGACATGTGGTCCCGGGAGGCTTTTTGGGACGATTTCTTAATTTCTCGCTTTAGGTTAGATTTCATTGACTAGATTAGTTTCTTATAGCTATATTTATGGTATGTAATAGGTTTTGGCTGCGTCATTCGGTGCTGGATATTCGTGGAAAGATCATCGTTATCGATTGATTGAGCTTGGTTCGAGGCAAGTGGCTTGCCTAACCTTGTGTGGGGGAAATCCCTTTAGAATTTGATATTTGTTTTACTAGGTGAGCGCCATGTACGCGAGGTGACGAGTGCTTACACAGGCTATTTGTTGAAAAACCTGATTTTTACTGAGAAATTTCCTGCTTTTACCTCAAATGAACATACTAGCATGCGTAGTTACCCTATTAGCTTAGAATAACGTGTCTATATGCCTTAATTTCTTAATTGAACTCCTTTCAACATGCCTATCAATTTCCTGCTTCCTTTCCCGACTTGTATTTAGTCTAGACTATAGTTTCTTTTGTTGTACTAGTCGTTTGTAATTGATTGCGCTGTATATTTACTTTGGGACTATGGGACGGTATCCCGGGAGATCCCCCTGCATATTTACTTTTGGGACTACGAGACAATATCCCGGGAGATCCCTCTGTACATTTACTTTTGGGACTACGAGACGGTATCTCGGGAGATCCCCTGTCTCTTAATTCCGTGTACTGTTATGTAATTTCATCGTGTTTTTCTTTGTCAAACTTTAGTCTCTTATTATACTGCTTATTCTCCTGTTTTTACTATTATATACGAGTGGGCCTGACCTGACCTCGTCACTACTCGACCGGGGTTAGGCTTGGCACTTACTGGGTACCAATTGTGGTGTACTCATCCTACTCTTGTGCACATGTTTGTGTGCAGATTCAGGTGTTCGTTATCGACCGCAGTATTCATGAGTTTGAGGCAGCTGTTGGAGACTTCAAGGTATATCTGTCGCGTCCGCAGACCTCGGTCTCCCTTCTACTCTTCCCCGTGTCGAACACTTTTCCAGTATTTGTTTTTACTAGACTCCGGTGTATAGAGATGTTATTTATTTTCTATATCTTATAACTCATGACATTCCGGGTTTTGGGAAGGCTGTGTAAGTAGAGTTGGTTATTGTACATGCCGAGCGGCATCATTATGATTATTCAATATCTATTTCAGTTAGAAGTTTATGTTTTTCCGTTGTGGGTATTCTTTGTGAAATTTTAGGCTTACTTAGTCGCAGAGACTAGGTGCCGTCACGACTTGTTTCGGAGGAATGTTTGGATCATGACATCACAAAACTTTAACTTTTCTTCAAATAAAATACATGTCTAAACACAATTTCAACTTTTAAAAATTATTTTTCAATACAACTTCAAAAACTATTTTTTCAAATTTCAATCGAAGTTCTATGTCGAAACGCTAGCTACATATATTTTGGTGGATCTTTCACTTTTCAAAAGGCTGAAAAGATCTTTATTGACTTTGATTTGGCAATTCACGCGGTGACAATCTTCCTCTACAAGGATGGAATACGTAATACATGCATGAATTCACTTTCACAGTTCACAACTATTCCTTGAATAATGTGATAAAGTTGGATAAGAAATTGAATTTTTAATTTAAAAAAAGAGTGACATATCCAATAATACTATTTTGGCGAATATAAAAGAAAATTGTGGTAATTGCATGATTCATTTTGTTTTGAAGGCCAATTTAATCTATTTGTAGGAAAAATTAGACATGAATTGACTGTATCCAATTGCACATATAACATTATTTTACAAATTATATAAAATTAGTGCTACAGGTTTACAATTTTTTATCATTAAAGATAAAAAGATGTCACCAATGTATACATAATATTCACATTTATATGAAAGCACTAAACAAGTTTACTAAGAAATAAAAAGCTCACAAACCATAAATGTGAACAAGTAAGAACAAAACATCTTGATAGATAATATGAAACCAAAATTTGTACTATTGGATGTTTCAACTTGTATATCCTTATATGTCTTCCTTTCTTTTTGTTTGTTGTTTTCTCTTAATGTTCCTGATACTTGTAGCTCTTGACCCCTCGAATTCTAAGAAATTTTCGGTGATCTCGAAGTTTTCCGAAGCTTGGTAAGCTTGTTAAAGGGTATGGGTTTTGTCCGAATAAATGAAGGAGTTCTTATCGACGGAATCGTTTGGCACCTTAATAACGACTCATCACTAGGGTTATAGAAGGTCCCAAGGGTTAGATATACCAGTCATTTCTTGTAATTCCTACTAAATTCCTTCCATTATTCGAAGAGATAATAAAGAAAATATCAAGATATCAATAATTCTAGACATCAAAAGACATATATGTGTACATGGAAGTTGGAACATGTGATTTTTAAGTAGCTATAGATAGCCTATTCAAAATGAAACAAATATTCGAGACATTAATATTGAAGGGGTCCATATTGCAATAAGTATATTTTCTATCAATGTTCCCGTGAACTCATTTTGGAAGGTAGGTAATTTCCAAAAAGGGCCTATTAATTGTTACTGTCCCTGCCAAACAGACCCTTACAATCAACTAGGAGAAAAGCAACAAAAAACAACTCAAAGTCCATAATTTATGGTACCAGATTTCGACAGTGACAAACCAAGACCACTATCCAAATTTTCCAAAGTTCAAACCATATAATATAGAACAAAGAAAACTTAGAAAGAGTTGCTAAAAACAAGTTTTAAGTATATTTTATAAATACCCATCTCTTTATTCCCCGTTCAGTAATTTGTAAAAACTTAATTGCCATATTTTCATTTCTTGGTTTCCTATTCCCTAATTGGTTATTTTTCCTAGTATAAAAGAGAAAGCAACCCTTTTCATACAGCAAATGCTTCCTTTACTAGACAAAAGAAATCTAACATCTCAAGTTCAATTCCTTTTTATCCCCTAACCTATAACCTCTTCAAAACCCCCCCAAAAAAAAAGAGTTGAAAAAAGAAATCAAATCCCTTTAATCAAGAATGTCTTCTTGCTACTTCTTCTCATTGATTCTTGTTTTCTTGATTTCACTTAAACCAACAATTTCCTCATCATCATCAGTTGATTTAATCCAAAAGACATGCAAAAACACAAAATACTATGATCTTTGTGTATCCTCTTTAAAATCTGATTCCACAAGCCTCAAAGCAGACACAAAGGGCTTAGCAACAATTATGATTAAAGTTGGAATGGTTAATGCCACAGCCACAAATTCATACCTTTCTTCAAAATTACTACTTAACACCAGTAGTAATAACAACACTACAAATAATGATACAATTCTAATGAAGAAACTTCTTAAAGATTGTGCTGAAAAGTATGGTTTTGCTGCAAATGCTCTTCAATCTTCTCTTCAAGATTTGAATGATGAAGTTTATGACTATGCTTATATGCATGTTATGGCAGCTGCTGATTACCCTAATGTTTGTCATAATGGATTTAAGAGAAATCCTGGAGTTGTTTATCCTCCTCAACTTGCTATTAGAGAAGATGGATTTAAGCATATTTGTGATGTGGTTTTAGGTATTCTTGATGCTCTTGGTTGGTGATATATATTTTATCTTTCTTTTTTCATGGGGTTTCTTGCTTCTTTCACGTGATGATATTGTGAATTGTAAACTTTCCTATTATTTTATTTTCTGTTTGGGTGGTCTTGTCTATGTGTAGATTTAAAGAAATGAGGATTTGGATGTTCCCCTTGTTTACTCTTTTTTTCTTTGGAATTTACCTTCTATACCTTCAAAGTGTTAATAAGTGTCGAAAAAACTTTTACATAATTAGATCAGTTAAAAATTAATTATAAATAATTATTTATAAAAAGTAAGATTAGTATCGGGAAAGAAACTGAAATTAATTATTCACTAGAAATAATATTAATATTAGTAACATTAAAAATAAAATTGACTTTTTGTAATAATAGATTTAATTAAGTGCATTTTTTCACCCTATCAATATATAGAAGTAAAATCAAAGGACAATAGTCATGATGATAGAATTCGTTTTTTTTAGAGTACTGTGTTCTTTTTTTTCGTTTACCAACCCATTGGAGTAAGGTGCAAAAAGGAAGGGAATGATGGAAGCAAAAAGTGGGAAGATTTTTCCACAGCAAATCGTCTTCTTTTTTAAAAAAAAACAAAAGAAAAAAGCGAAAATATATACGAGATGTGTATTAAAGGATAATTGGTGAATCATTAAATCCGTCATACTGAACTCATGCAAGAAAATCTAGATGTTTGACCAAAAATATGATACCTTTTGTTAAACTGATTAAATAAAAATGTGATGGTAAATTTTAGTTAAATATAATAAGCTCTAGATCTAGCATGTTCTTGTATAAATAATGCAGAATAACGTTAGAACCAATATAATACAAATGGTATTAAATGATGCTGTCAAGAATGAGTGAGGGAACAATAATGAGATAACTATATTAAATGGCAAAAAGTGTAAATAGAGAGAATGATTCACCCAAATATTGAATGAGGTGGATGATTCTTCTCTCTCACAACGATGTAAGGCAAACAAGTATTGGAATATATGAGATTTTCTCGGATCTGATGCGAGAAAAGGTGGAATAAACAGCAAATTGAATCCTTGTGGAAAGGTAATATTTTGTATTGTCTCCCTAAAGTCAACTTTTCATTAGAGTTCTTATCAGAATCATTATTACATGCCTTTTGCCTTTTCTCTTCTACTAGTTATATGGGATATTCCCAAAAACCCTAAAAAACAAAAGTACAACAAAGGGAATATTTAATAGAATATCCTCTTTGAAAGTTCTAAAGCTATACTAGTCGTTACTTCTTTTTCCTACTGCTCGACCTCAGCCCTAATGGCTTACTCGACGGCTCAATATTGTCAGCCCCTGGTCGACCTCGACCTAGTCTCCCATGATGAACCATAGTTCTCACACTTGGTCACCTCTTCATGCCGAATTTCTTTTACTCGGATTTTCACCTATACAGTTAGTCCCTCCGCTTATCGAGGTTGTCTTTTGGTCGACCTCAATGAGCGGACTTCATCAATCGCAATTCTTGAGAAATTCGGACGAGGAGGTCGAGCAGTGGTGATCACTGCCGAGATGATGGCGTGTCGCTTTGAGAGTACTATGTTTTCTTCCCGATGCATTGCATCATTCATTGAGCCTCTGTCATTTCGATTCTAGTGCTATTGACAGTTGTTTGCATTGATTCGAGCGTCGTGGTTTTCTATAAATAAGAAGGGAGAGACCCTTTGGAGAGAACTTTACACTCTCTGATTTTTTAATCCTTCCCATTGTTTCTTCTCCTTCTTCTTGTGTTCATATTTCCTGCAACTTGCATCATCACCATTTCTTCTACACCTTCGGTTCCATTGTATACATATTAGCGAAAGATGACTAGCGTATCTCCTAACCCTGAGATAACCTCAGACCCAATTTTGTTGTCAGTGGTCGTGCCTTCCGGCGGAGGGAAGGCCATTGTTATTGTCACGACCCAAACTGATGGGCCGCCACGGGTACCCGGTACTTTACTCAATCGAGTACCAACGTAACGTATGTTTCTCATTACAACATCATATACACGTGACATACGGGCCTAATAGGCCAATATGATCATTTATAAACTCAAAACATAAGCCGAAAAGGCCATACAATCTTTCACATACACGACATATGTCTACAAGCATCTAAGAGTACATAAATGTCATAAGGGTGGGGACAGGGCCCCGCCATACTAATAAGTATATGTCCTAATCATATTGACCACATAATCAACTCCGGAGCAAATGGAGCACACCAACACCTTCCATTGAGCTGATAGCCTACTTGGAGGATTCTCAACCTGTCTATCAGGACCCGCGGGCATGAAACGCAGCGTCCCCAGGCAAAAGGGATGTCAGTACAAATAATGTACCGAGTATGTAAGGAATGAAAATTAGTAAACCATTAACATGAGAGAAACATGGAGTAAAAGACTCAACATGTATATCTGAATAGCTCTGTGAATCATTTAAATTATTATAATGTCATGCATATGCGTATAAATGGCATACCATGCATGGGTATATGCGTTCATAACATCATCAAGCCTCTGAGGGCATCCCATCATATTATTTCTGCCACTATGGGCAAATCATCAATGTATACCAGCTGATCAGGTGGTGGAGGGTCTATAACGATGTAACCTTTTCCCATATCCCATATACATATAAAATACATATATACGCGTATATAATGCCATCTGGCCATGGGTCAATGTAAATGAATGCAATGCATGAGAAGTACGTCAATAAAATCTTTCGGAGAGTCATAAGACCATTTTGCCTCTGATTAATATCATGAAATAAACTTTATCAACTTACGTATTTTCTGAGACCCATGAACAAATGATAAAATAATAGGACATATGAAAATTCAAGAACATAGGCACCTCTAATACTTCTATGAATAGAGTTGTTTATGCAAGTTGTGCATTTGCTCGTTTCATTCGTATTGGATGGATCATGCCAAAAGAAATAAGGGATAGCCTTAACATACCTGGACCGATTCTCTTGACAATCCCTCTAACACATTTCAATTGAGACATTATGTAACGGTGGATCGAAGTAGGGTTAAATCCGTATGATATTCTTGAGAAATATTACACCATACTCCGTTATAATTGCAAAATCTCACTTTCATTTGAATTGTTGAAGCCTGGCGTTACTTTCATATATGCAGATGTATATGAAATGATCCAAATAATACCGTACACAATTGATATGCAGGCTTGCATTCAAGTGTGCCTTGAGAACCGGGTTAATTTCAATTACGGGTTGCAAAGTTCTTGGGTGGAGGTGTGCATAATTCCACTATAATTAGAGGCAAGGTTTTGAAATGTGATTCTGTTGGGAGCATAAAGAAGATAGAGAAGTCAAAGGTATGAGGTTTCTTTTTAAGAGTCATAAGACTCTTAAGTTATATATTTCTTATACATGGGTGTGGGGCCCACTTTCATAATGACTAAGCCACCGAAAAGACTCTTTTAATGCCACATTTCACTCATAATATAAGAGTCATAATTTGGAATTGAGGGGCTGCCACGTGGGGGATATTTTATCTCAACCACATTCTTTAATTAATCACCCACAACTCCTTAATTAACTAGGTAATGTCCCATTACCTAATAATTAACCAATTATTCACATAATTAAAAAATTATCCCAAATTACTTAAAATATTGCTCATTTTTAGCATAGCTTATACACCTCGCTATCATGGCCATGTGGTACCTTGTATGGTACTAGTCCATAAATACCGGGTATTGTAGCTCGTGCCATATTTTATCCCAAAATGTCAAACTTCGACGAAATTTATTTTCTTCGATTTGCTTACCCTCTCACCTTCACCAATTTACTCATCACTTGTTTAAAATAGCATAATCCTTATAATCTCTAAATAATCTCTTTCTCAAAATTATGTCGATTACCTTACGACGAAACTCTAACATACGAAAATATGAAATGTAACATCTCGTGTCCGAGCTTATCTCAATTTACTTATGGTGTACTTCCATTGTACGAAAACATGGGGTGTAACATCATTCCCCCCTTTGGAACATTCGTCCTCGAATGTTGACTGATGCACTTTTTATTCTCATAATCCATATCTCTTGCAAATACTTTAATACTCTTCTTGCCATTTAGGCAACTTTTCTTTGAATAAATCTAAAGGTAGGGCATTTTCCCCTTTAGGCCTTTTTCTCACACCACAACTTGTAGTCAGAATCATTCTAATCTCGTAACTGTTGCTACATTCTGTCACGCAACCTGTATGACTCTGACCTTGTAGTTGTGCCTATGCGACTCTTCTCTTCTTTTTTTTCCTCCAGCTTTCAGTTAATCTTAGGCCTCACTTTGTGAATATTGCTATATCTTATTTTATAGACTTGGTTACACATTCGTATGAATTTACTGTACCTACGTAGGTCATACTATACCATAATCTTATTCCGACTTATCGTTACTGAGGTCTGCTACCAAACTCCAGGTTACTCTCGTTGCTTATCCTGCATGTATAAATCTAAGTCCTTTAATGCTTCTTCATCACTGTTCAAAATGACGGCTTAATCTCATCTCATACTTTGTGATTTTCGTACACCCACTGTTGATTCACCTTAATATTGATCTACAATCTACCACTGATAACTTAATCTCTTATGTAATACTGCCGCTAGGGCTCACGTCTCATCGTGGAACATTTGAAGTGATTGCCTTGACCCACCTGGGGGTGATACGATACTATACTTCCATAATCGTATTTCATAGCATCCCAGTGTGATTTACCTTACGGGTATTTTAATCCTTACAATTCATGAAATCCTCTTCAAGTCATTACTCAATCGAAGGCACAAAGGTCATCCTTTACCTACCACAATTATACCTTTATTCTCCTACTAGGGCAGCATACTATCTATTCTAAATGTCATTAGTCTTAGACTTCTTTGAGTTCGGTCAGGCTATACTGAGCTTTGTATAACTTAAATAAACCATCATTTCTTCTTGTTTTCATGGGCTTAATCCCGCATTCTCGTCACCTTCTCACTTGCCCTTTCTTATCCTTACTCCTGTCTTCCTAAAATTTCATCGCCCTACCATACTTTAGCTTGCAAGCTTCCTTCAACTTGCTTGAACCATAGATTTTCTTGTGTTATTTTACAACATCAAGCGAGACATCACATCTTCTCTAAATCCTCTTTAGTTTCTTAACAGGATCTCTCGATATTTAAAAAAAACCATAGGTTGGAAGATATACAACGGACGACGCTGCTATCACTACTTGACACTGAATCCCAGCATTTCTAGACTTTTGTCCGAGGTATGGACCATTCACAGCCTTCTACTTTTGAATATCGCGTACGTTGTCCACCTTTACCTTACTTACCTTAAAATCTTGCATCGCATCTTGCATCCCTTTCATGACCTTCCTTCCACATAGGTTTAATTCACATCCATAACTTGAAGCTTTATTATAATACTTGCACCTCTAGTGTATACATAATCCGGTGAGAGCTTCATACTGACTTCTTATGAGGCTTGTATTCTTCTGATGCCCCTATAGAATATGGCTATTGTACTATATCTCTTGTACCTCTAATATTTGAGAGTGATCCTGCAATGTTCTCGATCACGAGATCAATAATTTTCTGGGTCCAGTAATCAGACTCTTGATTTACTTAATTGATGTAACTCTTTAGTTTCCTCTTCCCTTTGATCAACCTTTATGTAGCCTTTAAGCTATCTTCCAATCTGCGGCTCATGGTATTACTTTAGCCCTTCATGGGCGTTATGGAATATCCATGATATAATCTTCTAACAACTCAATCCTTTGTCTATAACCTGGACTCATTTCTTTCTTTCAACTTATACCGAAGTTTTCTACGACTGTATGATTGTCAACATATATGCCGCATGTCTTATACTACGAACTCTTAAGTGCGTTCATAATGTAACTAACTCGGGATCATTGATCGAATATTTTTTTTTTGCTCCATCTCAACTTTCTTCAAACGTAAGCAATTACTTTTCCTGGTCTTTCTGCCCCCTTTTGTGTGCATACTTAGCTTATCTTAGTGCCCACACATATTGGAATTCGATACAACTTATATGATCTTGAATATCACTTCTGATTTTTACTTTTCGTTCATTATCCACGGTAGGTGCCATTTTCTTATGGAGTGCATACAATGTTGTTGTGAGACTGTTGTTATAAGACCATTTCCTCCTTAGGTCACTGAGCTTATGTTGAAGTCTTCTTTCTTACTTTCTCAGCTATTCTTTCATTGCAGTATTTAGGGAGGACCCTCTGACACTCCACACTCATGTGCTCGCATTATTGCTTTCTGAACTGAAGTTTTAACTATCTTCCCAACGGGACTCTTTTATTTCCATACCACTCATACGGTATCTTTAACTACCCCAACTCCTATCTGAATACTCCTCAAATATTATAATGTCATATCTACGAGACTGAATTCCCCACATTGGAGTTCTCTATTTCTATCTTGCTCAATCTGCTAATTTGTCTGTATCCTCTTGTCTAGCCATAACCAGGCTCTTCCTTACTACTAATTTCTTGTTGTCCTATTCCCGTATCAATATTCCGCGTAATCTTTCTTGGATTATTTCCTTCTTCTTAACTTACCTCTCGCACTGGATCCTTATTAATCAATAATATCTCGGACAGGAACCCTTACTTCCTTTCCCTGACGTCGTGTTTGCATAATGCTCTGGTATCGTAGCATATCTGTAGGCTTTGGATAAGTGCAATCTCATCCCTTTTTCGTCTTACCGCATTCTTCCTTTACCATTCCATAATTACTAGAACCACTTAATTCTGACGTAATGTCACGTCATCCCATATTCCCTCCTTTAGGGGAGTACTAAGAGTTGGAGCTACGACAATCTGCCTATAGATGTTCTACCTTTTCATTTTTGGAAACCTTTCACATCATGGATGACCTTTACTCTCCATGCGGTAATCCTTCTGTACCAAGGATAATAAAATTTCCTTACTGACGAGAGTGACACTTAGTATAAATGGCACATACAGTCCCTTAAGCTGAGCTTTGCTTACATTGCTTGCTTTAGGGAAGCGTCTTCTTGAATGACCTTATCTGATATTCTCATGAATCTTCTTCTATTGTCCATTCTATTATTGCCGGAACAAAATCTGAAATTTCTCATAATGCCGACTATTATCAATCACTCAGTCCCTAATACATGTTTAGCTTATCTTGTTCACCAATCCATACTAGTTTCTATTACTCTGGGGTCTAACTTTTCCTTTCGGCAGTTGAGTTGGAGTCACGAACTTATTTTTCGAAGTGAGGATATGACTTTATGGCCTATAGTCTTTTGTTGTCTCAAGGCCTGTCACCACTCGTATTTCCTTCTCTTGACTATAGACTCTATAATCCTGTCATTTTTTTTCTACCGTTATCATCCATGTACCACATTTTACTCATACTGTTTCATTAACTCTCTTTTTATTTTCCTGCTAACATTTCTGTCAATCTCTTTATTCTGAAAACTTCGACAAGAGATTTCTTTGCATTTTAGCTCCCGTTGATCCATCCACGGGCTCTTAGGGTTTCTTAACATTCCCTCCCTACTAAGGATAGGAGCCATACTAAGGTAATATCTATCCATTCTAGGCTTCCAGTGCCTATGTTTGTAGTACTCATATCCAAATGTACTATTTTAGAGTACACCATCTGGGTATCTCACAAGGTAAATTATTACCACGTTTGTAATATCCTTCGAAAATGTCCGCTAATGCTAACAATCCATCCAACATTTTGGGTTACTCTAACCCTAGCCGGATCCTGATATCCGTCCTTTTCTTATACTACTTCTGTTAGCTCCCATAGGGCATAACTTAGATCAGTATGGCCAATTCTACATACCTCTATTACTGTTGAAGGTAACTCAAAATGCTTATATCTCTCTTCCGGAATGGAAAATAAGGATAATCTTTATTAACTAGGTACCTCGTACACTTCTTCACCTTGCTTATTTTTCTTGCTACAACTCGTGTCTAACTTTCGATTTCGTTATTCCTTTTTACCGTAAGAGTGGATAAATATTATTTCCTAAAAGCTTCTTATCAAGAACCGTACACCTTTTAGTACACACATGATCTGCTGAAGACCTCTCATTTACTCATCATAAGCAACATGCAAAATCAAGTTCCTCTAACTCAAAACTTCCACATCTATATCGCTTATCGGTCGCCTTTCTGAATTTCGGCATCGTCTTCTTAGAATTGAAGTTCAGAATTTGAATTCTTATAAGTGAGCTCTACTACACGATCTAGAGTAAGAAGAAAGAGTGACAGCCCTAAATGCCCTGTAGCCTCCTGCTTATAAGTGTGGTGCACGACACACCCATAAACAAGACTCTACTAGAAACGGCTTGTAGACTCCCTAGGACAGAACTGCTCTGATACCACTTTTGTTACGACCCAAATTGATGGGCCGCCACGGGTACCCGGTACTTTACTCAACCGAGTACAAATGTAACGTATGTTTCTTATTACATCATCATATACACGTGACATACGGGCCTAATAGGCCAACATGATCATTTATAAACTCAAAACACAGGCCGAAACGGCCATACAATCTTTCACGTACATGACATATGTCTATAAGCCTCTAAGAGTACATAAATGTCACAAGGGTGGGGACAGGGCCCCACCATACTAATAAGTACATGTCCTAATCATACTGACCATATAAGCAACTCCGGAGCAAATGGAGCACACCAACACCTTCTGTTGAGCTGATAGCCTACTTGGAGGATTCTCAACCTGTCTATCAGGACCTGCGGGCATGAAATGCAGCGTCCCCAGGCAAAAAGGACGTCAATAAAAATAATGTACCGAGGATTTTCTTTCCGTATGCCGGGGAAAGTACCTCATCCTCACCTTTCTACATTTATTATTATATAGAATTTCTGAAATCTTAGTGAAACACTGGATTTCTTATCTCATGTCTGCTTTTCGTGAAAAAATACCAATTGAAGTGGAGGGTTTATGTAAGGAATGAAAATTAGTAAACCATTAACATGAGAGAAACATGGAGTAAAAGACTCAACATGTATATCTGAATAGCTCTGTGAATCATTTAAATTATTATAATGTCATGCATATGCGTATAAATGTCATACCATGCATGGGTATATGCGTTCATAACATCATCTGAGGGAATCCCATCATATTATTTCTGCCACTATGGGCAAATCATCAATGTATACCAGCTGATCAGGTGGTGGAGGGTCTATAACGCTGTAACCTTTTCCCATATCCCATATACATATAAAATACATATATACGCGTATATAATGCCATCTGGTCATGGGTCAATGTAAATGAATGCAATGCATGAGAAGTACGTCAATAAAATCTTTCGGAGTGTCATAAGACCATTTTGCCTCTGATTAATATCATGAAATAAACTTTATCAACTTACGTATTTTCTGAGACCCATGAACAAATGATAAAATAATAGGACATATGAAAATTCAAGAACATAGGCACCTCTAATACTTCTATGAATAGAGTTGTTTATGCAAGTTGTGCATTTGCTCGTTTCATTCGTATTGTATGGATCATGCCAAAAGAAATAAGGGATAGCCTTAACATACCTGGACCGATTCTCTTGACAATCCCTCTAACACATTTCAATTGAGACATTATGTAACGGTGGATCGAAGTAGGGTTAAATCCGTATGATATTCTTGAGAAATATTACACCATACTCCGTTATAATTGCAAAATCTCACTTTCATTTGAATTGTTGAAGCCTGGCGTTACTTTCATATATGCAGATGTATATGAAATGATCCAAATAATACCGCACATAATTGGTATGCAGGCTTGCATTCAAGTGTGCCTTGAGAACCGGGTTAATTTCAATTACGGGTCGCAAAGTTCTTGTGTGGAGGTGTGCATAATTCCACTATAATTAGAGGCAAGGTTTTGAAATGTGATTCTGTTGGGAGCATAAAGAAGATAGAGAAGTCAAAGGTATGAGGTTCCTTTTTAAGATTCATAAGACTCTTAAGTTATATATTTCTTATACATGTGTGTGGGGCCCACTTTCATAATGACTAAGCCACCAAAAAGACTCTCTTAATGCCACCTTTCACTCATAATATAAGAGTCATAATTTGGAATTGAGGGGCTGCCACGTGGAGGATATTTTATCTCAACCACATTCCTTAATTAATCACCCACAACTCCTTAATTAACTAGGTAATGTCCCATTACCTAATAATTAACCAATTATTCACATAATTAAAAATTATCCCAAATTACTTAAAATATTGCTCATTTTTAGTATACCTTATACACCTCGCTATCATGGCCATATGGTACCTTGTATGGTACTAGTCCATAAATACCGGGTATTGTAGCTCGTGCCATATTTTATCCCAAAATGTCAAACTTCGACGAAATTTATTTTCTTCGATTTGCTTACCCTCTCACCTTCACCAATTTACTCATCACTTGTTTAAAATAGCATAATCCTTATAATTTCCAAATAATCTCTTTCTCAAACTTATGTCGATTACCTTACGACGAAACTCTAACATACGAAAATACGAAATGTAAGATCTCGTTTCCGAGCTTATCTCAATTTACTTATGGTGTACTTCCATTGTACGAAAACATGGGGTATAACAATTATGGAGGATGAAAGCTTCCCTACCATGGAAGAAATCATTCATCGTAACCCAAGCTCCAGGTCGGATTTTTAGAAGTTACTTGCACATGACCCTGAGCCCATGAAGTCCGAGATGGGAGCAACCCATATTGCTGCACTCAGGGCCAAATACAATATCCCCGCTCATTTGGACCTAGTCCCATCTGGGGACGATGTGATCCATGTTCATCATCCCGGGTATTGCGTGTTTTACGCGTACCCGTTCCAAGTGGGTTACTCTCTTCCTCTTCCTCCGTTGGCGGAGGAGTTCTGCCGTTACAATGGCATCTGTCCGGCCCAACTCTCCCCCTACATTTATAAGCTCTTCCTTATGCTGACAAAGTTCGCGGAGCTGGCCGGCTGTGAGATTTCTATCCTCCATTTGCTGCATCTCTTCGCCCCCAGCTTTCACAGGGGTACGATGATACATCTTCGCCACCGCGGGACCAAGGGGTTGGTGGTAGGAATGGACGATAAGGAGAATCGTCAATTTTGGGTCAACTTCTTTTTCATCAAAATCGAGCACGTGGTGGCGAGCCCCAGTGGATTTCCTTAGCAGTGGAACTTTGCCCGTAGGTGCTTTTGTTGGCA
The DNA here is from genome assembly GCA_005239505.1 of Nicotiana paniculata. Taxonomy (NCBI): domain Eukaryota; kingdom Viridiplantae; phylum Streptophyta; class Magnoliopsida; order Solanales; family Solanaceae; genus Nicotiana; species Nicotiana paniculata. The sequence goes on along the minus strand of ML351214.1, from coordinate 68,891 downwards.
GAAGTACGTTCCTTTCCCTTTTTTGTGTTGTGGCTTGATCGTTCTTTTTTTTCCGTGTAGCCAAGAAACATCCTCCTTCGTTGGTCGTCAATATTTGTTACTGGGCGGTCTAAATCTTGCCCCATACGGTGGGGATCCGCGACTGGTTGTCGTTCAACAAAAAATTTGGGCCCAAGCCTTCTTCGATCGGTAAGTCAGATTCCGATATTCAACTACTTCGACCTCATTACTGTCCTTTTTTTTGTTTAATAGTTTCACCTTTGGTGTTAGGTTGGAGAGCTCCGAGAAAGGCGAAGGCTCCCGTTCCCGCATTCCGCCAACCGGGTGACTCGACCGGGTCGCAATTCGTTCTTACTGAGTCCATACGGAATACCTCCTCTCAGACTCCGGCTTTGAGTAGGCCTGGCCGTCGAGCGGCTGCTCCACCAATGGAGACTCTGGCCTTCCCGGTATTTCATCTAGTAGACGAGTCTTCGCCGGGTGAGGAGGAAGTGGCTCCGCTGAAAAGGCGAAGAGTGGAGGTTGGCGGTGAGGTTACGGCTATGGCCGCACCCGAGAGTGATGTTTTGGGTGTGGAGTTTGCACACCCTTCAGTTGCGGAGATTGTCCCCCACCAGAGGTTGCTGTGGAAGGAAAGCGGTCAGAGATAACAGAGGTCGCCATGGAAGAAGGGAGGTCAGGGGCAGCGGAGGTCGTATCTTCGTCCACCAAGGGGAAAGGAAAAAATGTGGTCGTGGACGATGATGGGCCCAGTTCCGACATAGAACCCGAGGAGGTAAGGATGTTCGACGAGGGGTTCACTCGGGTAGAGGTGAGAACGGAGGGATCTACCCGAAATGTCGTCATTCCTTTAGACTACAACCTGCTAACTAACTCAGAGATCATGGTCCCAGCTTTGATTCCCCTCTTCACGGGCGCCGAAAATAGGACCTTCCGTACATTTAAAGATGTCGACTTGTCGTTAGTGTCGCGCCCTCCTTTTTCTCGTAAAATCAGGTTTCGACATTTCTGGGACAACTCCTTCTTTTTGGGATTGGGTAAGTGATTGGAAGAGTCTCCACCTAACAGAATATGGTGCGTTAGGTCACCTAGAGTAATTAACTCATAAAACCAGTTTGCATCACCAGAGATCGGGTAAAGGCTCGAAATTACCTTGAGGGGAAGGTGTTAGGCACCCCTCGAGATCCACAACGGTGGGTCCCGACCGAACATAATTAAGCAAATTAGTCTAAAAGGAATATAAAACAATTTGGATAAATACGAATTACTTTAAACAGGATTAAAGGGGTCCTAGGTTTTTTAGCCTATAGGATCATTCCATGCAATACTTTGTCGAGTTGGGGTGTTAATCATAGTATTAGTGCACGGGTCAAAATCTCATTTACTACCCAATTACTATATTTCGGTTGTTACCTAAGCGTTCTAATAGCTTCTAACTCGTTCCTTGTGCGTGCACTACCCGTCCCTTAACTATGGTCCTGGAGGTGTTAGGACCTCTATTTAGGATGGTTATAGACCAATATATGTTACTAAAAAGGAGAAATCTAGGCGACAAACAAAAGACAAATAGGACTTTTAAATAAATAAATAAATAAGGGCTCACATTGACCTCCACACGTAAATAATAAAAGCACGCAATTGAATCAGCGGACTTTGTTAATTTTAGAACCCTATATTCAGGATATGAAGATGAGCAGAAACAGAATGTAAAGAAGCAGTTTATTAAGGCGAGCATCGAGACCTATTATTTTGCCTTCTGATTTTATTAGGCATGAATCTGGGCACTCCCAGGCAGCAAGATATCACAATTTTAGGCCCAAAATCATTAGCAACTCCTACAGGCTTGCCTAAGTGATAATAAGAATTGGTCGAACTCAGAACTGATTAACAGAACCCTATAGGCATGGTTTTTATGTGTTTATTAATTATAAACCCATAACATGGTTTCTAAGTGAACTACTGATTTTTTATTCCTATAGACAGGTTTTATCCCTTTTAGATCCTATAAGCATGCTTTCTAATTTCATAATTGATTTAAACTCCTATAGACATGATATCTATTAATTTTAAATCCTATAGGCATGTTTTCTAGGTTTGAGATTGATTTCACCCTAGGCATGATATCTACAACTGTGTGTGGGCAAAATTTTAAGCAGATTGCCAAGGAAAGTGTAAAGACCCGTAAACTTTCTATTTCTAAAATAATGCCCGAATAGGTCCCTGTGTTGTTATAACTGTAGAAATTCTTAAAACGGTCCTATTTTGAGTAAAAAGTATACCAGAACTTGAAAGATTAAATTTTCCAGAAATTGCGCGTTATGCGACGCACTATGCGATCGCATAACAGGTATGCAGACTGCATAATGGTCGCATACCTGGACAGTTTCCTGTCCATTTTGAGGATAGCTATGCGGCCTAGAATGCGATCGAATTTCAAGAATGCGAGCCGCATAATTGTCGCATTCTTGCCCCATGATTTTTTTGCGAGGGAGGTTATGCGACGCACTATGCGATCGCATAACAGGTATGCGGACCGCATAAGTGGTTGCATACCTGGGTAGTGTGGTTCTCATTTTGGCCCATTTGAAGGCCAACTATGCGACAGGAATGCGGACCGCATAGCAGGAATGCGATCGTATTCCTGACCGCATCTCTGTGTCGGGGCTCCTATTTTCTAATTGGAATATCAATTTCATCGAGATCATCGATCTCATACCAAATCCCATCAATAAAACCCGACCCCCTGTTTTATAAAACACCCATTCCCTTCATTTTTAACGATTTTCTGACCAAAAATAGAGAGAGAGAAGAAGAGAGTTCTTGAGAGAGAAGGTTTCAACATCATCCAATTTGATTTTCCAAAATCCCTCAAGCCTAGAAACTATCGAGTTATTGTCATCTTTTTCACTCAAAGAGTAAGTCTTCACCCAATTTCCCCAATTTCTCAGATTTTGTTTAAGAATGAAACACACATAGGTTGGTTCTTGAAAATAAAAAGTGAAATCTTTCATGCATGTGAGTTAAACCCCGTAACCTAGTAAAGGGAAAAACAAGTTTGGGTAATTATTCTCAAAGGGGGTTAGTAGTCTAAGGGGTCACATAGTGTTTGATAAAATGCTCAATTGGGTACAAGATTCCTAATTCTAAGTGAAATATGTCACATTGTGGAATAGATTGGCGGTGCTAGACGGTCCGGTGAATTGTGATAGAAATTAAAAAGGGGACAACTCGAGGTATGTATGGATAACTTTAATCTTCGTAGAGTCACCTTGTTGATGTCCAAACATTCGGTATGAGTTTCTTGCTGAGTATATTGAGGTGTGAGATTGCATTCTCTGATTTGTCTTAGTCGATTATCGTGATAATTGAAATTGTGAAAGGTGACTTCTATGTAATTACTCTAACATGTGCAAGGTTCGTTAAATTCTTGAGTATGTTGGTATGAAAGAATGATAACAAACTCAAATGTATAAATGTATCTAAGTGATAAGGGCTATGTAACAAGTGATGAAGGGGAACTGTGAATTGATCTAATTGAACTAAATGGCTATGGAAATATCGTATATGACTCATTGTTGATAAGGTTTACTTTGGCTTAACTTCATATGGATTGTTGGTTGTAATGAATTTACATTCTTGTTTATGAGCATCTTTGTGGTTGAATTAATAGATGATAAAGACTATTGCGAACACATGATTAGTTGGGTGTTATGAAATTGTACTCTTGATGATATGAAACCCTGTGATTGAATTGTGGGTTGTTATTGTTTGCCATGAAATGTGATGTTCCGGTGGGATCGGATTGCACGCCGCAACAAGAAGTAATAAGGGTGGAGAGGTAACAAGGGTGGAGTGTAAACTGTACGGTGGGATCGGGTTGCACGCCGCAACAGAAATGTAAGGTGGGATCGGTTTGCACGCCACAACACGTAGTAATAAGGGTGGAGTGTAAAAGGAAGTGTGATTGTGATGTAACGAGAATCTGTGAGGCCCTCAATTGTACTTGTTTTCTTTATCACTGTGCACTATGTGTTGGTTCCTTTAACTGCTTTCTATTTGTGCATCTCTTGATTTTACTTTGAGTAAAGTTTGCTCATACCTACTAGTACTATTCCACAGTACTAACGTCCCTTTTTCCGGGGGTGCTACGTCTTTTATATAGATGTAGGTGGATCCATAGCAGGTAGCTCAGCTTGCCGTTAGTGGTGCCTCCTCCTCTTCCTCTTTCAGCAAGTACTGGCGAGCCCCACTCCCTCCCGGGGCCGTGTGTAATTCATGCCATATCTTTTGAGTCATTTATGTATTGTAATGTATAGCCGGGGCCTTGTTGTCGGCAAGTATTGTATAAACTCCTAGTGTTCATAGAGTCTCCATAGACATGATGTGGGTGTATATATGTATTTTGGGTAGTAACTGTACGTATTCGGAATCGTGGCCCGTATTGGAAATTTATGTATGTATCGTGTACGTTTTTGGAATCAATTGTGAAATGCTAAAAGAGAAACGAACTTAAGTTTGTAAACCCACGCTTAAATCCTACGTTGTTATTTCATATGGAATATGGTGCATTGTATATACGGGGGAAACGTGTTGGGTAGGAAAGGCAATCCAGGTCCGCTTGACCGGGTTCACCGGGTTAGGTTCCGGTCTCGTCCCTCGGTTTTGGGGCGTGACAAACTTGGTATCAGAGCTTAAGGTTTTAAAAGCGTCCTAGGATGTCTTGGAGCCATGGCTAGTAGAGTCCTTCTTATCGGTGTGCTGTCGGCCACATCTACAATTAGGGGACTGCATGGACATTTAGGAAAGTACCCTTTTATTGCTACTCTATATCGTGCGATGTGGTGGAAGGTGAGGTTGTCTATCTCTAACTCGTGCATTGTTCCAATTTTCTGTAAATTGTACCCAAGAAGAGAGCCTGACTCGGCCTAGAGGCCAATGCCACCCCACGAGTGTCCGTGAATTCTTTATCTGATGGTGCGGGTGAGAATGATTTCCCGACCCTGAATCTACCTGACTCTTCCATCCCAGGCAAGGATATTCCTATTCCCGCTCCAGCGGAGGGTGTTACAGTCCCTCCCGCTAATGTTCCTGATCCTTCTTCAGTCCCAGCTTCCGGTCCCGGTATTTCTGATGGTGACCTCAGGGGAGCTATTCAGATGTTGACCCAGATAGTGGCCTCCCAGGCCCAAAGATCACATGTTGCCCCTGCATCCTCTAGCGAGCAAGGGGATTCTTCGGGAGCCAGGGTCAACCAGTTTCTGCGGTTAGCCCTTCCAGAGTTCACAGGCACCGACCCAGAGGCTGATCCTCAAGAGTTTATTGATGAGATGTATAAGACCCTCCGAGTTATGAGGGCTACTGAGGTAGAGGGGGTTGAGTTGGCTTCCTATCGTCTGAAGGGAGCGACATATTCGTGGTTTGAAATGTGGGAGAGTTCTCGTGGAGAGGGGAGCCCTCCGGCAAAGTGGGATGAGTTTGTTGATGCCTTCATGGATCATTTCTTGCCTGCCAAGACTATGGCGGCCCGTGCTGCAGAGTTCGAGGTCCTTAAGCAGGGCAACATGAGTATGTGGGAGTATCATATGGAGTTTGTGCGCTTGTCCAAATATGTTGTTCACATGATGCCGGCTGTGGAGGCCAGAGTTCGACGGTTTGTTCAGGGCCTTGATCCCTTGGTTTTTAATGAAGTTGCTACAGCTACCTTGCATTCGGATATGAAATATGGGAAAATAGTGGGATTTGCCCAGGCTACAGAGGCTCGGAAATTGAAAATAAGGATGGAGAGAGAGAGCAGTAGTAGGGTCCGGTCAGTGGGAAACCCTGGGAGCTCAGTTGGAGGTGTGAGATCAGCCCTTGAGAGAGGATCATCAGGGCCATCTCAGTCATATGCTCAGTCCTCAGCCAGTGCGCCGCCATTAGGGCACAATTATCAGCATGGAGGTCGTTTTGGACCCGGTTCAGACAGTAGAAGGTTCCATCAGTTGGGTCGTTCAGGTGGGAGGTTCTAGAAGCAGCGGAGTGTCCCCTGCCCTAAGTGTGGGAAATTTCATACTGAGCCTTGTTACTTGGATATTCCGATATGCTATAGATACAGAGTGAGGGGCCATGTTCAGCGAGATTGTCGTGCGCCCAGTTAGGGCACAGGTAGGGGTGCTGCTCAGCCCTCCAGTTCATCAGCCGCTACGTCCTCATCACGCCCTCCAGCACAAGCAGGGCACGGAGCAGCTAGGGGTAGAGCGTGGGGTCAAGGGGGACCCAGCCGGTTTTATGCTTTGGGTGGTCGCCAGAGCGCCGAGGCTTCTCCAGATGTTGTCACAGGTATTCTGGCTATTCAGTCTCATGATGTTTATGCTCTTAGTGATCTCGGGTCTTCCTTGTCATATGTTACTCCATTTATTGCTTCAAGTTTTGGGATAGAACCCAAACAGCTTCACGAGTCGTTCTCTGTGTCGACTCCGGTTGGTGATTTTATCATGGTTGTGCGGGTCTATAGAAATTGTGTTGTCATGGTGTGTGGTCGGGATACCACGGCCGATCTTATTGAGTTAGAAATGGTAGGCTTTGATGAAATTATGGGGATGGATTGGCTCTATTCATGCTTTGCTAAACTCGACTGCTGAACTAGGATTATGAGGCTTGAGTTTCCTAATGAATCAGTTATCGAATGGAAGGGGAATAGTGTTGTGCCAAGAGGTAGATTTATTTCCTACCTTAAAGCCTCTAAGATGATCAGAAAGGGGTGCATCTACCATTTGGTCCGGGTTGCGGACACCACTTCAGAGGTGCCTGCTCCCGAATCTGTGCCTGTTGTGAATGAATTTCTTGAAGTATTTCCGGACGAGCTTCCTGGGATTCCACCAGATAGGAAGATCAATTTTGGATTGATGTATTGCCAAATACGCAGCCAATATCTATTCCACCTTACTGAATGGCGCCAGCAGAATTGAGAGAGTTAAAAGAACAATTGAAAGATCTATTAGAAAAATGTTTCATTCGGCCAAGTGTGTCGCCTTGGGGCGCACCGGTTCTTTTTGTCAGAAAGAAAGACGGATTGCTTCGGATGTGTATTGATTATCGACAGCTCAACAAGGTCACCATCAAGAATAAGTATCCATTGCCTCAGATAGAATATTTGTTCGACCAGTTTAAAGGTTCTAAGTTCTTCTCAAAGATTGATTTCCGGTCCGGGTATCATCAGTTAAAAATCAGGGAGTAGGATATTCCTAAGACTGCCTTCAGGACTCGATATGGGCACTTTAAATTTCTGGTAATGTATTTTGGGCTAACCAACACCCCAGCAGCTTTTATGAATATTATGAATCGGGTTTTCAAACCGTTTCTCGACTCCTTTGTGATTGTCTTCATTGATGATATTCTTGTTTATTCGCGGAGTCAGGAAGATCATACTAATCAACTTAGGGCAGTTCTGCAGACTCTTCTTCAGCACCAATTGTATGCAAAGTTTTCAAAATGTGAGTTTTGGCTAGAATCAGTCACCTTTTTGGTCCATGTTGTTTCCAGGGAGGGGATTCGGGTTGATCCCCAAAAGATTGCAGCGGTGAAGGATTGGCCTAGGCCAACGACCCCGACAGAGATTCGCAGTCTCTTGGGTCTAGCTGGGTATTATCGGAGGTTCGTGGAGGGATTCTCTACTCTCGCCTCCCCAATAAGCTGACGCAGAAAGCAGTTAAGTTTCAGTGGTCCGATGCATGTGAAAAGACTTTTCAGGAATTAAATTCGAGATTGACTTCGGCACCAGTGTTGACCTTGCCAGAAGGTTCAGAGGGATTTGTGGTTTATTGGTGATGCTTCAAGGGTTGGTTTGGGGTGTGTATTGATGCAATGTGGTAATGTAATAGCACATGCTTCTAGACAACTCAAGAATCACGAGAAGAATTATTTGACGCATGATTTGGAGCTCGCGGCGGTTGTGTTTGCATTAAAAATCTGGCGGCATTATCTTTATGGGGTCCATGTGGACGTGTTCACAACCCGCAAGAGTCTTCAGTATTTATTCAAGCAAAAGGAGTTGAACTTAAGGCAGCGGAGGTGGTTGGAATTGCTCAAGGACTATGATATGAGTATTTTGTACCATCCAGGGAAGGCGAATGTGGTAGCCGACGCTCTTAGTCAGAAATCCATGGGTAGCTTGGCACATTTGGAAGACAGTCAGAGGCTTTTGGCTCGGGGAGTTTATCAGTTGGCTAGTCTGGGGGTCTGTCTTTCAGCCTCAGATGAGGGGAATGTCGTGGTGCGTAATGGAGCGGAATCTTCGCTTGTAGCAGAAGTCAAGGGAAAGCAATTCAGGGATCCGGCTTTGGCACAATTTAGGGAAGCAATTTTGAATCACAAGACTTCAACATTCTCACTCGGTAATGATGACGGTGTCCTTCGGTGTCAAGAGAGGCTATGTGTTCCAGATGTGGATGATCTCCGGGAAAGGGTGATGGCAGAGGCTCACAATTCCAGGTATTCAGTACACCCATTTTCTACGAAGATGTATCATGATCTCAAAGAGATTTATTGGTGGAATGGTATGAAGAGGGGCGTGGCAGACTTTGTGGCTAGGTGTCCGACTTGTCAGTAAGTGAAGGTCGAGCATCAGAGGCCCGGTGGATTGACGCAGCTTATGGAAATACCGATGTGGAAATATGAGATGATCTATATGGACTTTGTGGTGGGGTTACCTCGCACTCTACGTAGGTTCGACTCGATTTGGGTGATAGTGGATCGACTCACGAAGTCGGTGCATTTCTTGCCAGTCAAGTCCACCGATACTGCAGAACAGTACGCTCAGTTGTATATCAAAGAAATAGTAAGGCTCCATGGCACTCCAGTTTCTATTATCTCGGATCAAGGGGGCCAGTTCAAGACTAACTTTTGGAAGAAATTTCAGCAAGGTTTGGGTACTCAGGTAAATCTCAGCACAGCATTCCATCCACAAACAGATGGGCAGGCTGAGCGGACTATTCAGACGCTTGAAGATATGTTGCAGGCTTGTGTATTAGATTTCAAGGTTAGCTGGGATGAACATTTTCCGCTTATAGAATTTGCTTATAATAACAGTTTCCATGCTAGTATTCAGATGGCCCCATTTGAGGCGTTGTACGGAAGGAGATGTAGATCTCCGATCGAATGGTTTGAGGCTGGTGAGGCAGAATTGCTAGGACCGGATCTTGTGCACCAAGCTATGGGAAAAGTTAGAGTCATTCAGGAGAGGATGAAAACTGCTCAGAGTCGTCAGAAATCCTATGGGGACGTTCGTCGAAGAGATTTGGAGTTCCAAGTAGATGATTGGGTATTCTTGAAGGTGTCTCCCATGAAGGGAGTAATGCGGTTTGGGAAGAAAGGAAAATTGAGCCCTAGGTATGTCGGGCCGTATCGGATTGCTCAAAGGATAGGACAGGTGGCTTATAGGCTGGAATTTCCCCCTAAAATGTCATTAGTGCACCCGGTGTTCCATGTGTCTATGTTGAAGAAAGTGGTTGGAGATCCATCAACTATCGTGCCAGTTGAGACTATTGAGGTTGATGAAAAATTATCGTACGAAGAGGTTCCGGTTGCTATTCTTGATAGGCAAGTCCGTAGATTGAGGAACAAAGAAATTGCTTCAGTTAAAGTGTTGTGGCGAAGTCAGCAAGTTGAGGAAGCCATATGGGAAGCGGAAAATGAAATGAAAGAAAAATATCCCCATTTGTTTGAAAAAGTCTAGTAGTGATCGTGCGAATTGTCATCTCTAAGAAATTATATGTTATGTTCAGTTTTGTGCAAAGGCACCCCATTTTCCCCTAATTTCTATACTATTATAACTTCTCAAGTTGTGCCAAAAATGTGTATGTTGTGACAATTTGGGTAATGTGCAACCCCTTGGAGTGAATGAAATTATGTGAAACTCATGTGATAGTTAAATGATTAATTGAAATGTAGATTGGTAATGATTAATTGAAGTGCAGATTGGTAAGGGTTAATTGAAGTGTATATGGCTCGTTGAATTAATTGAATTATATGGGACTTTTCGAGGTGACCAAATTAAGTGCAAGGCCATGAAATAACTAGTTATGTGTGGAATTGGTTAGGAACATGTGTTTCAGGGGCTCTCTGACAGGTAGATAGGACTAATTACAGAGCAAACTCTGGCAAAATTTTTAGAAAATAGCATAGTTAGTAAATATTGGGGGGTTGGCATATAGTGTTTTCAAAACTAAATGATTTCCCGATCCTCATTCGAGAACGAATGGTTTTAAGTGGGGGAGGATGTAAAGACCTGTAAAACTTCTATGTCTAGAATAATGCTCGAATAGGCCTCTGTGTTGTTATAACTGTAGAAATTCTTAAAACGGTCCTACTTTGAGTAAAAAGTATCCCAGAACTTGAAAGATTAAATTTTCCAGAAATTGCGCGTTATGCGACGCACTATGCAATTGCATAACAGGTATGCGGACCGCATAGTGGTCGCATACCTGGACAGTTTCCTGTCCATTTTGAGGACAGCTATGCGGCCTAGAATGCGATTGCATTTCACGAATGCGGGGCGTATAGTTGTCGCATTATTGCCCCATGATTTTTGCGAGGGAGGTTATGCGATCGCATAACAGGTATGCGGACCGCATAAGTGGTCGCATACCTGGGTAGTGTGGTTCCCATTTTTGGCCCATTTGATGGCCAACTATGCGACAGGAATGCGGACCGCATAGAAGGAATGCGATCGCATTCCTGACCGCATCTCTGTGTCGGGGCTCCTATTTTCTAAGTTTAAAACCCGACCCCTTGTTTTATAAAACACCCCTTCCCTTCATTTTTATCTATTTTCTGACCAAAAATAAAGAGAGAAGAAGAGAGTTCTTGAGAGAGAAGGTTTCAACATCATCCAATTTGATTTTCCAAAATCCCTCAAGCCCGGAAAATATCAAGTTATTGTCATCTTCTTCACTCAAAGAGGTAAGTCTTCACCCTATTTCCCCAATTTCTCAGATTTTGTGTAAGAATGAAATACACATAGGTTGGTTCTTGAAAATAAAAAATGAAATCTTGCATGCATGTGAGTTAAACCCCGTAATCTAGTAAAGGGAAAAACAAGTTTGGGTAATTATTCTCAAAAGGGGGTTAGTAGTCTAAAGGGTCACATAGTGTTTGATAAAATGCTCAATTGGGTACAAGATTCCTAATTCTAAGTGAAATATGTCACATTTTTTAATAGGTTGACGGTGCTAGACGGTTCGGTGAATTGTGATAGAAATTAAAAAGGGGACGACTCGAGGTATGTATGGCTAACTTTAATCTTTGTAGAGTCACCTTTTTGGTGTCCAAACATTCGGTATGAGTTTCTTGCTGAGTATATGTAATTTGATTGCCCGGTTTTGTTGAGGTGTGAGATTGCATTCTCTGATTTGTCTTAGTCGATTATCATGATAATTGAAATTGTGAAAGGTGACTTCTATGTGATTACTCTAACATGTGCAAGGTTCGTTAAATGCTTGAGTATTTTGCTATGAAAGAATGATAACAAACTCAAATGTGTAAATGTATCTAAGTGATATGGGCTATGTAACAAGTGATGAAGGGGAATTGTGAATTGATCTAATTGAACTAAATGGCCATGGAAATATCGTATATGACTCATTGTTGACAAGGTTTACTGTGGATTAACTTTATATGGATTGTTTCTTGTAATGAATTTACATTCTTGTTTATGAGCATCTTTGTGATTTAATTAATGGATGATAAAGACTATTGCGAACACATGATTGGTTGGGTGTTTGAAATTTTACTCTTGATGATATGAAACCCTGTGATTGAATTGTTGGCTGTCAGTGTTTGCCATGAAATGTGATGGTCCGGTGGGATCGGGTTGCACGCCGCAACAAGAAGTAATTAGGGTGGAGAGGTAACAAGGGTGGAGTGTAAACTGTATGGTGGGATCGGGTTGCACGCTGCAATAGAAATGTAAAGTGGGATCGGGTTGCATGCAGCAACATGTAGTAATAAGGGCGGAGAGGTAACAAAGGTGGAGTGTAAAAGGATGTGTGATTGTGATGAAACGAGAATCTATGAGGCCCTCAATTGTACTTATTTTCTGTATCATTGTGCACTATGTGTTGGTTCCTTTAACTGCTTTCTATTTGTGCATCTCTTGATTTTACTTTGAGTAAAGTTTTCTCATACCTACTAGTACTATTCCACAGTACTAATGTCCCTTTTGTCGGGGGCGCTACATCTTTTATATAGATGTAGGTGGATCCATAGCAGGTAGCTTAGCTCGCCGTTAGTGGTGCCTCCTCCTCCTCTTTCAGCAAGTACTGGTGAGCACCACTCCCTCCCGGGGCCGTGTGTAATTCATGCCATCTCTTTTGAGTCTATTATGTATTTTAAGGTATAGCCGGGGCCTTGTTGCCGGAAAGTATTGTATAAACTCCTAGTATTCATAGAGGCTTTGTAGACATGATATGGGTGTATATATGTATTTTGGGTAGTAACTGTACGTATTCGGAATCGTGGTCCGTATTGGAAATTTATGTATGTATCGTGTACGTTTTGGGAATCAATTGTGAAATGTTAAAAGAGAAACGAACTTAAGTTTGTAAACCCACGCTTAAATCCTACGTTGTTATTTCATATGGAATATGGTGCAATTTATATATGGGGAAAACACGTTGGGTAGGAAAGGCAATCCAGGTCCGCTTGACCGGGTTCACTCGGTTAGGTGCCGGTCTCGTCCCTCGGTTTTGGGGCGTCACAGAAAGGTTATTATTTCAAACAGAATCCTATAGACATTGTCACTAATTCACGTTGAGTTAAAAATAAGTGTGGATCCTATGAACAGGATTTCTAATACAAGAAGTCTATAAACAAGATCTCTATTATGCAAGCGTAAAAATACAGAATTAAACAATAAGAAAATCCTATAGGCAGGATCTTTAGACAAGTAATAGCACTTACATGATTTGCAACATAATTAAACCTATAGGCTGCCTCCGAACCCATGACGCCTTTGAATAATGATGTGCAAGTTCGAGAGATCCTCATGCCATGGCATGATGTCTTCCGGCTATGAGGATGGTGCCTTCATACTATGACGCCTTCGGACAAGTTGGCTATATTTCAGCCCATGAGGTGTAGAGGCATGATGCTAGAAGCAACAAGATAGTGCTTAGACTTGTGTGAAATTGAGGACAGAGCTTAGCCCGAGAGAAGAGAACAATGCAAGAGAGACAGTGCTTAGTCTCGTGCGAGATTCGTGACAGTGCTTAGTCCTATGCAAAGAGAAGGCAGGGCTTGGCCTTGTGCAAGTGGGGAGGTAGGGCTTAGCCTCATGCAAGGTTCGGGACAGTGCTTAGTCTCATGCAAAGAGAAGGCAGATCTTAGCCTTATGAAAGTAGGGAGGCAGGGATTAGCCTCATGCAAGTGGGGAGGCAGGGCTTAGCCTCATGCAAGTGGGGAGGTAGGGCTTAGACTCATGCAAGATTTGGGATAGTTCTTAGTCCCATGCAGAGGGAAGTCATTGCTTAGCCTAATGCAAATAGGGAGGTATTTAGCCTCACGCAAGGATTGAGACAGATCTTAGTCTCATGCGGAGAGAAGGCAGTGCTTAGCCTTATGCAAATAGGGAGGCAGGGCTTATCCTCATGCAAGGATTGAGACAGAGCTTAGTCTCATGCGGAGAAAGGAGTAAGGGTGAAGTATTCTTAGCTGACAATGTGTTTCATGCATGAAGATTGTGACGTTGCGATGGTGTTTATCATAATGATATAGTCCTGCATCTAAAGAAAATTTGTGAGTTTTGGGGGGGGGGGGGAAGTTGGTTCTTGCCTTTACTTGCTCAATTTGCTCTGCTCTGTCTGAAGATCATGTTCAAGCTATTAGGGTATCATTTGGCTAAAGCAAAGTTTCTTTTTCAAAATCATGCGTGTATAATTTTCAAAGACATAGTAGTATGCAGTTTAGAAGTTAGTTAAACGAACCAGTAACTGTGACATTATTAGAGACATTGCGACTTCCGCTGCCGTAGAATTTTGAGGTTCCTCCTCCAAAATTCTGCCCCAATTAACTAGATGACCTTTCTGACTACTCCAAATGTTGTGGTTGGCTGAACTTGCTTCGGAATTTTAAGGGTCCTCCTCAAAATTCTTCCCCAGTTTTTGATTGTGGGAAAAATGGAAATTTTATTGAATTGTGACCGAACCCACAGGTCTACCTACGTATCCCACCTTAAACGGGAATCAGGTTGAATGTAGTTCAATTTACATCATATGAAGAAGCATAAATGATTTACACATAGTATCTTTTGACTGCATCTGAATTGATAGGCTTTGGCCAGATTTCTTCATCCATCTCTGCGAGTATGAGCGCTCCTCCTGTCAATACTCTGTGAACCATGTAAGGACCTTGCCAGTTGGGAGAGAATTTCCCTTTGGCCTCATCTTGATGTGGAAAGATCCATTTCAGTACTAGTTGCCCCGGCGTGAACTGCCTTGGTTTGACCCTTTTATTGAAAGCCCCAGACATTCTATTCTGATAGAGCTGGCCATGACACACTACATTCATCCTCTTTCCATCTATGAGAGCTAATTTCTCATGGCGGTTCCTTATCCATCTATGGTTTGCGATCAAAATTGAGCTTGGGTTTTTGATAATTTAGACGAGCTGGAGGTGAATGATAATAGGCTGGTTGGGTATTAAAGGTGTGGTAGGCGGTAGCGGGTTGAGGATATCTGGGAGGTGAAGGTTGGTATGTGGGTGGAGGTGTTTTGTACACAAATGGAGATTTCGGACCTTGGGCAACCATTACTGTTCCTACTTCTTTCTTCTTTGATATGCCACCTGATTGTAGTGCTTTATTCGTGGCCTGTAGTGCCTCGAAATTTGTCACCATTCCAATTTTTATTCCTTCCTCGATCCTTTCTCCGAGCTTGATGATATCGGAGAACTTGTGATTCTCTATTACCATTAACCTTTCGTAATATTATGGATCTTGAGTCCTGACAAAGAACTTGTTCATTTGATCTTCATCTAATGCCGACCTGATCTTCGTTGCTTCTAACCTCCATCGAGTAGCGTACTCGCGGAAAGTCTCAGTGGGCTTCTTATTGAGATTCTGGATATAGAAGATGTGTGGTGCATTTTCTGTGTTGAATCTAAATCTATCCATGAAATCCGATGCCATGCTTACCCAATTAGCATATTTTCTGGGATTTTGACTTATGTACCAAGATAGGGCGTCTTCAGTGAGGCTTCTCATGAATAGTTTCATGCGAATCTTTTCGTCCTTTCCAACCCCTACGAGCTTGTCACAGTAAGTTCTCAAATGAACCTTTGGGTCACCCGTTCCATCAAACATTTCGAAATTGGGAGGTTTGTAACCCTCCGAAAGTTCCACATCTGGCTGAATGCACAAATCCTCATAATTCAGAACTTCGATTCCTTTGCCTCCTTCAACACCCTGAACTTTGCTTGTGAGTTTCTTGAGCTCCTCTACCATGTTCTTAATGAGCAGGTCTTTTTCGGCGTATTCCGGTGTATATGAGATTGGTTGAGGAGAGTGGGGTAAGTTTTCCACATATATGGGGTTGTTTTAGTGAAGGCCGGGAGTTTGGGTATAGTGGTGATCATTGGTTGAATTTTGCGGATCGGGGATAGGCTGTAGGGTAATCTGAGGAGTGTGGTAAGTGGTTTGTGGATATTGAGTCGGGAGATGCTGATGTTGAGGTGGTGTAGGTATGGGTAAAGGATTTTGAGGAGGGGTTGTATATTGGTGGGGTGCGGGAGGATTCTACGGACGTTGGTTGGGTGTATTTTGAGGAGATGCCGGGTTTTGAGTATTTGGATGGTTGATATCTGGGACATTTAGTGTGAGGGAGAGGTTTGCCAAATTACGGACCTGCTCAAGATCACCCTGTAGTTCAAGTATTTTTTTTCAAGCCGAAAAACCAAGTCATTTGGTGCCAGAGTACTCCGACCATCATAAGTTTCCGCATTCTCAGTGGTGTTGTCGCCACTCATAATATCCATCTTAGCTTTCCCTTTTCATTTTGATATACTTGGAGGAGGAGGAGGTGGAGGGCCTCTGGATCTGGAGTGATATGTTAATGATGCCAGTATGCGTGAACCAACCTTAAGGGATGGGAATAATCAAAAAGAAAGAAAAACAAAAGGTAACCAAGTTAGTGAGAGTTCTGAAAAATGTTTGCAGTATTTAAACACATATTGCAGGAATGTAAATTCACGTCCTAATTTGGGAGCCTCGTTGTGCCCGAGGTAGGCCTAGAGACAAGTATATTTGGAGAATTTTAATGCCAATAATTGCCTCATTTCATTAACGCAATAAATAAGACGAATCTAAATGACAATAAGGTAAGTCACTAATCGCATTTGGCCTTATTACATTTGAAAAGCAAAACAAATAAGCTTAATATACTTGGTCCTAGAAGAACCTTCTCCAGGCCTGGTTCTCTTGGCTCTATCGATCAGGTTCCCCAGGTCGCGCATGTCCAGCAGCAGGTAAGCCCTGGCGAGATGTCCTCCTTCTCTACCCTCAGCATTCTGGCAGTCTACGACTCTTTTCCTCATCTTCCCTTCCAACTCTATCAAACCCTACTCCAGATAATCTAGCCTTTCATTCGATCTAGTAGCCATTTCCCTCCATTCATTGATTAATTACATATCAGCCTTGTGTTTTTCAAGATGCTCAGCCTCGGAATCGCAAACCCTTTTGCGCAGTCTGTTATACTTCACCTGTGCTTCGGCGGCCTCATCTACGACTCTATTCTCTCGACCGACCCCTGGCTCGACTATTCCTGCTATGCATTCCTCCAACCATGATGGGTAAAAGTACACATGCCCTGCGTGATATCGATCTGGCGCGATGGTCTCCCTCTCCACAATAATCTTCAAGTGCCACATATGTTGAGCTTCACATTTATATGGGATGTCGTCATCTTGAAAATCCGTCCTGTAATGACTCATTTTTTAGACTTGCAGTATGACTTTATTTCTCCCAGCTTGTCTCATGACCCTGATAGGAACATAGGGGTGTATACCTCTTAACCCGATCAACACCAAGTGTGGAGCGTCCCTAGATCGGATGATGAACTCATTGGTGGGGAACCACTCGAACATCCAATGAACCTGGTCCTCAGTCAAGTTGTCGAAAAATTGCACCCATTATGTAGCATTCTCCGATGGAGCAAACCTTTCTGGAATAAAGGTCATTCTCTTGGGGTGATGAAAAGCTATGTGATCATTCCACGGTCTTCGCGGAAACTCTTGGCGGTATTGACCTCTCTGGAAATGTTCTTGCAACCAAATTTGTAGTAGCAAATTACAACCCTCGAAGTGTTTGAACCCCTTTTGGCAGTGATCCAAGGCCCTATATATGTCTGCTATAATTATAGGGAAAATAATATATGTTTGTCCCTCGATTCCCCCATTAAAGCTTTGGTTACCATGGCCAGTCTGGTGTGAATTCTGTCCTTTTTGCTTGGAAACACTATCATACCCAAGAAGCAGACGATAAACATGAAAACCCTGCGATGAATCCAACCCAAGGAAGTGATGGAGAACTCATCATGGAAGATATGGTAGGATTTGATGTGACTGTATTGTTCATAAAGGAAGTCAAAGGGTACATAAGACTTCTTTAGACATACCAAGTAGTCATTCTTTCTTAAACCCATCATTTTCAGAAACCCTCTGGGGGTGAGATTTTCCGGCACCAATAAACAGGGAATGTCCCAAGGTAGTCCAGCGAATCTCATATTTCCTCCAAAAGTGGGGTCATTTCTATGTTGCCAAAACGGAACACGGCTCTTTCTCCGCCCAGAACATAATAGCAGATTCGTTCAACATGTTGTTTGGTTGGATATCTAATAAGGAAGGGAAGTTTCCAAGGACTCTTTTCACATGGTTTTTATCACTTGATGGAAGGTCTTCCCACCAATCTAGCAATAATGGTGGTATGCCATGGACCATGCCGAACCTGGGGACTTCGTGCCTCATTTTCTGCAAAACAAATAGAGTTAGACCTTTTCCCCCTCCAAATTCGACTATTTATACATTAATGATTGGCATATTGGCACTTATTTCTCAAAATTAATGCACATATCGTGGTTGTGTCCGTTGGGATTATGGAAACCCCGGTAGACTTTGGACAAGGGTTTTCTTAAAGGGTTATTATGTGGACAACATATTAACCCAGGCTAGTTTTGACAATGATGCATGTACAATTATAATCAGAGTAAGGTTTCTATAGAAGTCTAGACTGGTACCCTCAAGCAGACGACTTGAGGGGGAAGGCAAGGAACCGTCGACTGCACCGCTGATCGACTAGTTTTACCGCAAATAAGCTTTTCCAGATTCAAATAGGGTGATATAGGAAGAGCGCAAACACTCATCAAGTGTTTCTATGGTATTAATTACACACGAGTGGAATATGATATTGAGCATGATTTATGCGACAGAAAATAGCACGTTTGTATACGGTAAAATCGGGGAAGGCTGATTTTAGGGCTTCCACAGCGTTCCGAGCCTCGACCTCAATTGTATCATAGCAGAATCCAAGGTTCGACCCGAGGAGTATTCCTCGAGGAGGCATATCTAGGATTCTCCAAGCTCGACCTCGGGGCAGTGCATATCGATGACCATCATAAAAAAGCGGGAAATTCCCAAAATACACGTGGTTAAAGCTGACCAAGTCTGCAAGAATAGTACAAGTCCGTATCGAGACATTAAATAGTTGTACCAACTGTTTTTCTTTGTGATAATTACACATGTACTATGTTGGGATTCCCCTATTATATATAGGGGACCCTTGTCATTTTGTAAGATATATGATAAATACAAGAACATTTCTTGCTCTCTAACTCAAACATTCTCTACAATTGTTCCATTGATTTATTGCCTTCCATTTATTGTGTTCATTAATTGTTCTTCATTTATTTCTCATTATTGATCATAAAGAGGCAATCTTCGAGGCTTCAATAATGTTGTATCCTCATCGACCGCCCTCTTTCAAGCTCTCGAGCTCGACCTCGAGGCCCTATTTCGACCAAGCTCGAGACCCCGTCTCGTAACTGCTCGGTTTGCACAATCTCATTATCCCTTGCTCTTATCTCATTTTCTTACCTCTCATCTAGAATTTATTGCCTAAACAGCTAGTATTAAAATAGATCACATATTTTTAGAACCACAAAATCAAATATAATTGTAATTACCATTTTCAAGGTAAACAGTTTGGCGTCCACCGTGGGGCTAAAAATAATAGTGATTGTTTTAGTGCTGGTTTTCTAAAAATACAAGTTATTCTTTACACTTGTTCTTGTCCAAGAACCTTCAATTTCAGGTCAGAAAATGTCTAACTCAGTTATGCACACGAAAACAACGGTCACAAGGATCATGGAGAGAACGGTGTAGCTGCTTCAGCCACCGGTGTACCAATGCAAAACCTTGAAGGGGCACTAGTAAAAATCCCTGTTGATAAAGGCTCACGCAAAACTCTGCATGTCAATATAAGCTCACATACAGATGGAAGTGTGTGCGGAGAAGACCAACACGAAGCACGGAGAACTCTCGCTCGAAAAGAAGTGGCCTAATTGATCACCAAAAGGCATCTTCGATAATTTCTCGTCGATCGAGCCAAGAATCACTTCCGAGAAAGAGAATCGAACAAGAAAAATGGGCCAGAAGAACCCCAGCATGACATTCATGTGATTATTGGAGGAACCGATGTCCTGCAAGGACCCGTGTTCAAACGGGCCAAAGTGCCCATCACCACGAAAGAGCGAACTCAAAGTTATATGTTTGAAGGAACTATTGTGTTCAGAGAAGAAGATATTAAAGCCTTGTCCCAACCACATAATGATGCACTGGTAATTTCTTTTCTCTTAAATAACATTCAAAATTAAATGTGTGCTCGTGGATCCAGGTAGCTCGGCTAATATAATCAGATTGGGGGTAGTGGAGCAGCTCGAACTGCTCGACCAAATCATACCCGATTCTCGAGCCCTCAGTGGGTTTAACTTGACGAGCGAAACGACGAAGGGGGAAATAACCCTCCCAGTCAATGTGTCTGGTATAGTTCGGGATACCAGGTTTTATGTCATCGAGGGTAACATGAGATACACTGCGCTACTTGGAAGGCCATGGATACATAGCATGAGGGCGGAACCATCGACTCTCCATCAGATGTTGAAGTTCCCAACTAAAGATGGCAAAAAAATGGTGTACGGAGAGCAACACGCGGCAGAGGAAATGTTCGCAGTACACCGCATGGAACCGGAGCCCATATACTCCACCTCGGAGGGATTAGAAGATAAACAGGTCCCCGAGGATGATGAAGAAGACTTCCTCACACCTCGAACCTTCATTGCCCACGAATAATCAGACACAACAAAATCAATGGTCGAGGAACTGGAGCAAGCTATTTTGATGAAACATCTACCAGATCGAAAGGTATACCTGGGAACGGGATTAACCCCCCCCAAATCGGGAAGAAACTCATTCAAAATCTTATTAACAATATTGATTGCCTTTCTTGGTCCCACTTAGACATGACAGGGATCCCCCCGGGAATAACCACCCATCAGCTAAGTGTCGACCCCAGGTTCAAACTAGTAAAGCAAAAAAGGAGACCTCAGTCCGAGGTAAAACATACATTCGTCAAAGACGAGGTAACGGACTCCTCAAAATAGGCTCCATCAGGGAAGTAAAATATCCCGAATGTCTAGCCAATGTAGTAGTAGTTCCCAAAAAGGGGAACAAATTAAGGATGTGCGTAGATTATAAAGACTTAAATAAAGCATGCCCTAAAGATTCATTCCCGTTTCCCAACATCGATTGCTTGATTGATGCCACGGCCGGCCACGAGATCCTCACCTTTCTATATGCCTACTCCGGGTACAATTAAATTCGAATGAACCCCGAGGATACGACAAAAACTTCGTTCATCACGAAGTATGGCACATACTGCTACAATGTAATGCCCTTTGGGCTAAAAAACACAGGGGCCACGTACCAACGCTTAGTTAATAAGATGTTCGAACGTCATATAGGTAAATCTATGGAAGTTTACATTTATGACATGCTAGATAAATCCATGCGCGCAGAGGACCATTTGACTCATTTGCAGGAAACTTTTGACATCCTTAGAATCTACAACATGAAGCTCAACCCCAAGGAATGTGCCTTCGGCGTGGGTTCGGGCAAATTTTTAGGCTTCATGGTATCAAACAGGGGGATTGAAATCAACCCCGACAAAATCAAGTCCATCAAAGAAATCACAGTGGTAAACAATGTGAAGGTCGTACAACAGCTGACCGGGCGGATAGCGGCGTTAGGACGATTCATCTCGAGGTCATCAGATCGGAGCCATCACTTTTTCTCCCTACCCAAAAGGAAAAACAACTTTGAGTGGACTCCGGAGTGCCAACACGCCTTGGAGGAGTTAAAGTGGTATATCTCAAGCCTACCTTTGCTCCACACCCCAAAGGAAGATGAGACGATATATTTGTGCTTAGCAGTTTCTGAGGTAGCGGTAAGTAACGTGTTGGTTCGAAATGAGAAAGGTACACAATTCTCTGTCTACTATGTGAGTCGAACCCTGGGAGATGCTGAAAGCAGGCATTAATAAGTGCATCTCAAAAAGTGAAGCCCTATTTTCAATGTCACTATATATGTGTTTAAACGATGTATCCTCTTCGAAATATATTGCATAAACCCGAATTATCGGGCCGACTGGCCAAATGGGCGATCGAACTCGGGGGATATGATATCGAATATCATCCCCGAGCGACTATCAAATCCCAAATTTTGGCGAACTTCATGGCCGACTTTACGCCCGCCCTTGTGCCCAAGGTATAAAAAGAACTTCTGCTAAAAACAGGCACATCATCGGGGGTATGGACCATATTCACTTATGGTGCCTCGAACGTGAAAGGATCCGGGATCGGCATAGTTCTGAAGCCACCTACAGGTAGCTTGATTAGACAATCTATAAAAACTGCAAAATTGACTAACAACAAAGACGAGTATGAGGCTATGATTGTAGGTATCAAATTGGCCAAAGGCTTAGGAGCGGAAGTCATCCAAGCAAAATGCGATTACCTTCTAGTAGTAAATCAGGCAAATGAGAGCTTCGAGGTTCGAGAGGACAGTATGCAACGATACCTAGATAAACTTCAGGTCACTTTGCGTCGCTTCAAAGAATGGACTCTAGTCCACATACCTTGAGAGCAAAACAGAAAGGACGATGTACTCGCAAAGCTGGGATCATCCGTTGAGGAGGATGACATACTCCCCGGGACTGTTGTTCATCTATCCAAACCGGTGATTAAACAAGGCCATGCTGAAATCAACTCCACCAGCCTGACATGGGATTGGAGAAATAAGTACATCGATTATTTGGGAATTGGGAAGCTACCCACGTACCCAAAAGAAACAAGGGCCCTTCGGGCCAAAGCAACTCGATTTTCACTCGACGAAAATGGAACTCTTTACAGAAGAACCTTTAATGGGCCCCTAGAATTATGCTTGGGGCTGGGAGACACCGATTACGTGCTCCGAGAAATCCACGAGGGCACCTGCGAAAATCATTCTGGTGCCGATTCCTTAATTCGAAAGGTGATCAGAGCAGGTTACTATTGGGACAGCATGGAAAGGGACACCAAATAATTCGTACGAAAATGCGACAAGTGTCAAAGATTTTCACCAATGATGCACCAACCCGATGAACAGCTGCATTCAGTCTTATCCCTATGGCCGTTCATGAAATGGGGAATGGACATCGTCGGTCCCCTACCAACTGCGCCAGGTAAAGCTAGATTTATTCTATTTATGACTGACTACTTCTCAAAATGGGTGTAATCACAGGCCTATGAGAAAATAAGAGAAAAAGAAGTCATCGACTTCATCTGGGATCACATCATGTGCCGATACGGGATCCTCTCCGAGGTAACATGTGATAACGGGAAGCAGTTCATCGGAGGCAAAGAAACAAAGTTTTTCGAAGATCACGAAATCAAAAGGATCATATCAACCCCTACCACCTATGTGCAAATGGTCAGGCCGAGTCCACAAACAAGACCATCATTCAAAACTTAAAAAAGAAGTTAGAAAATGCGAAAGCAAAATGGAGAGAAATGTTGCCCGAGGTGCTATGGGCATATTGGAAAACCTCTATATCGAGCACAGGAGAGATGTCGTTCTCTTTGGTATATGGGTCCGAGGCTTTGATACCAGTCGAGGTCGGAGAGCCAAGTGCCAGATTCCGACATGCCATCGAGGACTCAAACAATGAGGCCATGACTACAGCCCTCAAACTATTAGATGAAAAGAGAGAAGCTTCACTGGTCCGGATGGCCGCCCAAAAACAAAGGATCGAAAGATACTATAACAGGAGAACAAACCTCCAACATTTCGGAGTTGGGGACTTAGTCCTAATAAAAGTCACCCTAAACACTCGAAACCCTAACGAAGGAAAGTTGGGCCCGATCTGGGAAGGACCGTACCGCGTCCTCGGAGTAATCGACAAAGGATCCTACAAACTCGGGACCATGGAAGGCGAACAACTTCCACACATCTGGAACGTATCAATTCTCAAACGCTATTATTGCAAAGGTATAACTTTCTCCCATTTCATTTTATGCTTCACAATAATTTTTTACAGGTGTCCGATGGAAGACAACGCAACACCCATTGACTCGAAGACTTGGGTTTTAAAAAATATGTGTTGCACTCTTTTTCCCTCGTATCGGATTTTATCCCAAATGAGTTTTACCGACGAGGTTTTTAACGAGGCAACATCTATATTCTACCTAAGGAGAACTCAACAATTATTCAAGACTTCTCTTCAATCGACCTCGAATACTGAGGGGCATCCCCCCGGGAAATCGCCTCCTCGAAGAAACCAAAACATGCCAAAGAGGGTCTTGACAGGAGAACGATGTATAGGACCAAACGGTTGAATGAACCGTGTCCGCATAGAATAATCGAACCATTGATGGTGAAAAAATGTATACTTGTACCAAGTAATCGAAGGAGAATCTTTTATCATCAAAATGCTTCGCACGTCAAAGAAGTTTTCTATTTTCAAGAAACAGCCCCAAAGCAAGAAATTTCCCGGACACTCGGGGACTGACACCGAAAACTCGAAGCCATAAGACCTCAAGGCCGGCAACTTCGAGCTCGTAAGCCCTCCATGAGGCACCAATATAAGCCCTCCATGAGGCAATATCGCATCTATAAGACCTCAACGAGGCATGATCAAACTTGTAAGCTCTCAACGAGGCAACGTTAAATTTGTAATACCTTAAAAAAGGCATAACCCCGACTCGGGAACTGTCCTCGACAGTCGGCTCATCGAGCTATCTAACTTGAAACCATAAGACCTCAATCTAGCATCTTCAAGTTCATAAGCCCTCCATGAGGCAATATCAGCAATGTAAGCCCTCCACGAGGCAATATCAACAACATAAGCCCCCCATGAGGCAATATCAACAATCTAAGAACGGCTCCAAAGCCAAAAACGTTTGATGTCTCGGGGACTGTCATCGACAGTCGCCCCATCGAGTCATCCAAAAATCGAATCCATAAGACCTCAAGGCCGGCAACTTTGAGCTCATAAGCCCTCCATGAGGCACCAATGTAAGCCCTTCACGAGGCAACATCAAAACTATAATACCTCAAGCAAGGCATGAATCGTAAGACCTCCACGAGGCAATTTTAATCTGTAAGACGTCAAGCAAGGCATGTACAAATTTGTAAGACCTTAAAAAGGCATAATCCCGATATCAAAGTCAAGGCTATATATTCGAACTTCTAAGACCCCTAAAAAGGCATAGCCTCGATATAGACGCTGAAGCTATCTCACTGGGGGACTAAATGGCTACGGCCAAATACCATGACCACCGTCATAAGGCTCCGGCCAAACCAACGCGACTCGGAGACGTCAGACCATCACCGTAATTAAGTTCGTACCGACCCAATGCATAAGATCCCAAGTCGCCAGCTATATCAGAGGTTGTACCGACCCAATGCGTAAGAGCCCATGTCTCCAGCCACATTAAAGGGCGTACCGACCCAGTGCGTAAGATCCTAAGCGCCAGCTTAAAGAGCCTCAGGGCCGATTTAAAAAAACTAAGGGTTGATGAGCTCGAGTTGAAACCTGACTCGAAGACTGGACCCTAAACGGTTAACTAAAGCGCCTAAGGGCCAAATGCGTAAGAACCCACCGGCCAGCCTAAAAAGCCTCTAGGCCAATTTATAACCCCCGAGGGTTTCATTCAAAGTCCAATTCATCGGATTAATCACCAACAAGCATCAAAGTCTATTCCAAGAAACCAGGAATTATGCCTGGGAATAACAAAAATCCTTTTATAAATGATGAAGCTTCACAAAGCTTATTTACAAAGCTCAAAGTCAAATCCCTTACACAGGGAAAAAGAACAAATGAAAACCTAATCTACCACCGGGATGTGCCTTCAACGGCTCCCTTGGAGGTTATGCCTTCAGCGACTTAGCTCTTAGACCCCAGGTCTTCAACGGCCTCTCCCCCCTCGGGGACTTCGCCTTCATCTTCATCATCTTCTGAGCCACTGCTCGAATCATCTTCGGAAGCAAGCAGGGCTGCCGATTCCTCTTCTAGGGTCTTCACCCTCTCGATCTCAGCAGACAAATCGAGGGCCCCTGAATGTACATCCTCGAGAGCCTGCCTCCGAGATCTTAATCGAGCATGCTCCAGGGCTTGGGCAAGCTCAAGCTCGGCCTTCTTAGATGCTTTCCTGGCCTGGGCATTTGCAGCAGCAGCATCATCTTTGCACGAGGATATGAGCGCATCGCTTCAGCCTTAATCGAAGATAGCGCAGTGACTGATTCAGCATAGAGGCCATTATACTTACTACTCTCCGCCATTGCATCCCGAAGACCATGCTCAATCAAGGATAACTTCCCTTGGAGGGTATCTCGTTCACACACTGCTTAAGTCCAAGGATCTCGGCATCCCTGGCTCTGAACCCTTCCCGCATCAGGGCATCTTTCTCCTTAAGCTGCAAAGATCAGCCCGAAAGTGTTAAATGCTGAGATCGGGCAGGATCAAAAATAAAACATACGAAGACTATGTTACCTTCTCATAAAAATCGCTCTATTCCTGAGATATCGTTCCTATACGAGCTCGGAGGTCAAGCATTTCTTCCTTTTTTTTGGTAAAAAGATCCCTGAGCTTGTCTGCCTCCAATGAAAACCTCCTACACTCCCCCTTATAATGGGCCAACTCAGCCTAAAACTTGGCAGTGGCCCGATTGTAAAGCACTTTTTCCTGAAAGCATAAAGGAAGGAGAGTCAGAGAAATAGTGATCAAAGCTCAAAGCAATCGACGAAAAAATTACCTTTTTGCAGAGACTCTTGGCTTCCTCAAAAATGAATGAGGCGTTAAGTTCGGGATTCTTCTTGGCCATACACAAGCGCCTTTCAATTACGTCATTCCCTCTGATAGGCTCCCCCGCATCGGAAGATTCTATATTATGGGCATTACGTATCTCCCTCGAGAAAGATGTTGGAACCGGTGGGGAATCACCTGCATCAATAACCCCAGCTGGATCAATCGGGGCCTTCGGCTCACAACTGGGCCCCCTTAACTCATCTACCAAGTGCCCTTCGGCCCGGGGAATATTTTGGCTATCAACCGGCTCAGGGACATCATCCGACCCATCCTCGAAAGCCTCTTCGGACCGAGCAAGGATGGCATCATCAACTTCTGGTTTAGAAGCCCTCGGCTCAACATTCACCGGCTCAGCAAAAGCCGAGGTAGTTACGCTTCCACTTCCCCCCAGCGGCATCGAGGAATCATTTTTCTCGTCTAAAGCCGCGGAGTCAACATACTTTTGCACTCTAGCCCTCTTTGACTTCAAAGACTCGGTCGGCAATTTCTTTTTCTCTTCTTTCCCTCATTTGGTTTTGAGGTATCTACTTCCCCAGGCGGTGCTTCTCTCATCAAAGAGGCCTCCCCTAAGCCTGCATAATCACAGAACACAAGCACGAAAAGTTAGAATATATTCAGGAGATATCTCTTTTAAGAAACTCAGGTATGACAAAAGGGAAGGCCCCGCCATGATTTTTAGCTTCCCATCGGCCCCTAACCAGGTCGCGCCATACGCGCTCAGTATACGGGCAGGTCGAATCAAGCTGGCGAACCCAGCCCGAGAGATCCTTAACCGCATCGGGGTAACATGCAATAGCTGCATCATCAAAGGGAGTTAGTTAGAGGGAAAATTGGTACGAAGGAAAGTGAAAAAGCTCAATTAAAGTATTATCTTACGATTCATATTCCATTCCTCAGGGAATGGCATCCTTTTGACTGGAATCAGATCCGAGGTCCTAACTCAAACAAAGTGGCTCATCCACCCTCTATCCTTGTCTTCATCGGTGCAGGCAAAGAAAACCTTCGCGGCACGATGTTGAAGCTTAATCAGACCAACCCGATAAAGTTGGGGACTGTACATTCTAATCAGGTAGTCGAGGGTAAAAGGCATCCCCTCGACCATGTTTGCAAAATACCTAATCATGTAAACAGTACGCCAAAATGATGGATGAATCAGGCCAAGCGTCACTTGATATCGCTTGTAGAAATCGAGAACCACGAGGTCTATCAACGGCGAGGACGGCTCTACGGGGCCCAGGGTAAATGGATAGGTGTATACACTAAGGAAGCCGGCTTTATGGTTTGTTATATCCTCCTCCCGAGAGGGAATCTCCACTTGCACCACATCTCCCCAGCGGTAGTCGGCCTTCATTCCCGATGTTTGTTATTAGGCTAATATACCGGGACATGGGTTCACATCGTACCGGCTTCGAAGAAGGTTTGTCGACCTCAAAATCAGAGGTTATTTCGCAGGGCCCGAGGATGCATCCCTCAAGACTTGGTGGTACCGTTGCCTTTCCCTTAGTGAAACGTGGAGATGAGGAAGCTTTATCATCTCGGGGAATAGTTTTGGGAGCATTCGTCATTTTTGCTGAAAGTTTTCAAAGGAAACGAGAGATTTTGATTGAGAAAAGGATACAAGAGAGAAGTAATGAGATCTATTTTTAAAGGTTGTAAAGAGTAATGGAAGATGAGGGACAGAAGAAGGAGTAATTATAGGGGCCAATCGTGCGCATCGGGAAAAGCAAAAAGGCAGCCAACCGCCATAATCAATTCGAGTCTTTTCAAGAACTATGTGAATGTGGCTTTTTGGCATATCTTCTATCACATCATCCGCTTACATGATACGGACATGGTGATGGAGGCATTGAAAATTGGTTAATTCAAATCGTTTCTTGTCTTTTCATTCCAAGAAACGCGGGGACTATCTGTATACGGTAAAACCGGTGAGGCTGATTTTAAGTCTTCTACAGCGTTTCGAGCCTCGACCTCGATTGTAGCAGAGCAGAATATGAGGTTCGACCCCGAGGTGCATTCCTTGAGGAGGCATATGGAGGATTCTCCACGCTCGACCTGGGGGCAGTGCATATCGATGACAATCATAAAAAAATGGTGAATTCCCAAAAGACACAAGGTTAAAGCTGACCAAGTCTGCAAGAATAGTACAAGTCTGTACCGAGATATTAAATAGTTGTACCAGCTATTTTTCTTTGTAATAATTACATATGTACTATGTTGGGATTTCCCCTCTTATATATTGGGGACCCTTATCATTTTGTAAGATAGATGATATTCAATACAAGAACAAGAACATTCCCTGCTCTCTAACTCAAACATTCTCTACAATTGTTCCATTGATTTATTACCTTTCATTTATTGTGTTCATTAATTGTTCTTTATTTATTGCTCATTATTGATCATAAAGAGGCCATCTTCAAGGCCTTCAATAATGCTGTAACCTCATCGACCGCCCTCTGTCAAGCTCTCGAGCTCGACCTCGAGGCCCTATTTCGACCAAGCTCGAGACCCCGTCTCATAACTGCTCGGTTTGCACAATCTCATTATCCCTTGCTCTTATCTCATTTTCTTACCTCTCACCTAGCATTTATTGCCTATACAGCTATTATTAAAATATATCACATATTTTTA
Source organism: Nicotiana paniculata (assembly GCA_005239505.1). Lineage (NCBI taxonomy): Eukaryota > Viridiplantae > Streptophyta > Magnoliopsida > Solanales > Solanaceae > Nicotiana > Nicotiana paniculata. Next base: position 39,841 of record ML351214.1, on the reverse strand, counting down.
GAACCACAAAATCAAATATAATTGTAATTACCATTTTCAAGGTAAACAACGTTGTCACGTATTTGCGCGATGAAAAAATGATAAATGCGGTATTTAATAACTGTAAAGGCATTTAAGAAAGAAAACAAGGAGACAAGTCAGTTTTCATAGTAAAGAGTAATAAAACGAGAAAGAGAAATCGTAAATAACTTAAGATAGGCAAATAAATACACATAAAGTGGGAAGGGTAAGGGATATGCAAGTATTGACGGAATAATAAAGACATGTTTAAAGACTAATTCACAAAATCAGGTTCGTTATGGTAAGAGCCTAGAAATATCCTCGGCAGAGTCGCCATGTTGTCGCACCTCCCTTTTTCTCGCGAAATCGGATTTCGATATTTCTAGGACAACTCCTTCTTTTTAAGATTGGGTAAGGGATTGGAAGAGTCGCCACCTAACGGATTAAGGTTTGTTAGGGCACCTAGAGTAATTAACTCATAAAATCAGTTTGCATCACCAGAGATCGGGTAAGGGCTCGAAATTACCTTGAGGGGAAGGTGTTAGGCACCCCTCGAGGTCCACAGCGGTGGGTCCTGATCGAAGTTAATTAGTGAATTAGTCTAAAAGGAAGATAAAACAATTTGGACAAATACAAATTACTTTAAACGGGATTAAAGGGGTCCTAGGACTTTTAGCCTATAGGATCATTCCATGCAATACTTTGTAACTTCCCCAAGTTGGGGTGTTACTCATAGTATTAGCGCACGGGTCATCATCTCCTTTACTACCCAATTACTATCTTTCGGTTGTTACCTAAGCGTTCTAATAGCTTCTAACTCCTTCCTTGTGTGTGCACTACCCGTCCCTTAACTATGGTCCCGGAGGTGTTAGGACCTCTATTTAGGATGGTTATAGACCAATCTATGTTACTAAAAAATGAGAAATCTAGGCAACAAACAAAAGACAAATAGGACTTTCAAATAAACAAATAAGGGCTCACATTGACCTCCACACGTAAACAACAAAAGCACGCAATTGAATCATCAAACTTTATTAATTTTAGAACCCTATAGGCAGGAAATCTAGATGAGCAGAAACAGAATGTAAAGAAGCAATTTATTAAGGAGAGCATCGAAACCTATTAGTTTGCCTACTGATTTTATTAGGCATGAATCTGGGCACTCCCAGAAAGCAAGATATCACAATTTTAGGCCCAGAATCATTAACAACTCTTACAGGCTTGCCTAAGTGATAACTTGAATTGGTCGAACTCAGAACTTATTAACAGGACCCTATAGGAATGGTTTCTATGAGTTTATTAATTATAAACCTATAACATGTTTTCTAAGTGAACTACTGATTTTTTATTCCTATAGACAGGTTTTATCCTTTTAGATCCTATAGGCATGCTTTCTAATTGCAGAATTGATTTAAACTCCTATAGACATGATATCTATTAATTTTAAATCCTATTGGCATGTTTCTAGGTTTGAGATTGATTTCACCCTATAGTCATGATATCTACAACTGTGTGTGAGTAGAATTTTAAGCCGATTGCCAAGGAAAGGTTATTATTTCAAACAGAATCCTATAGACATGGTCACTAATGCACGTTGAGTTAAAAATATGTGTGGATCCTATGAACAGGATTTCTAATGCAAGAAGTCTATAAACAGGATCTCTAATATACAAGCGTAAAAATACAGAATTAAACAATCAAAAAATCCTATAGGCAGGATCTCTAGACAAGTAATAGCGCTCACATGATTTGATCAACATAATTAAATCTAAAGGCGGTATTTCTACCCAAGTTTAACAAAGATAGAAGGAAGACCCCCCCCCCCCAAGCTTTCACTAATTAACCCCAAATCTGTTATTAAAGAAATTATTACAACCCAGAATAAATAAATTGCATAATAGTATCCATTACACTATAGGGAGCCTTCATAGGCCCAATATAAACCTGGGAACCAGGCCCTCAAACATAGCAACTCTGGAGCACAATACTGATTCATCCAAGGCACATAAAATTAGGTTTCTAATGTGTCAAAGTTCCCAAGGGCCTCAGGACCCCGGGAAATGCTCACACCAGAACCACACTCAAAAAAAATAGTTCATAAAGATTAGAAGACCAGCCCCAAAGTGTCAGAGTTCGGAGGAGTCTCAAGGACCCTAGGCAGTGCTCACACTGGGGGTGGTAAGAACCTAAATAACTAAGAGTAGGAGTTTGAAAACCAGTGCATAAAGGGTAAGGGAGGATAGGTTAAAAAAAAAATAGTTCAACTTCAGAAGCAAGAAAATTCATAATACAGAATTGCAAACAGAACTGCACCAAGAAACAAACAAAGTTCGTGTTCAGCATGTAGTTCAAGAAGATTGGCATGTGATTAGGTTAAATATTAAAGCAGTCATGGATTGAACACAGAGACGGAAACAGACTGGGCTTATAACAATCACTACATGCTTACAGTACCTTATAAAGTTCAGAACAGGTTAATGAAGCAAACTAAACCTTACATTAACTTATGAGAGTATTCATGCTATTTGAAAAAACCTAGTCTGAAGTTAACAGTATTACCAAATGAAATCATACAGTCATATAAAGGACAGAATCATGCTAGGAATTGAAACAGGCTAGTCAAACAAAGCATAGAGAATGAAATTGCAAAGGTTAGGGAATACCAGTTGAGAAGAGAGCAAGTAAATATGCAATAGCAGTTAAGTTCCAGAGTAATTTGGCCTTGGCTTTCAGCCGGCCAAACAATAACCACTTAGTACAGAAATCAGAACAATAGAGAAAAAAGAGAGCTTACGTTTTTAGTGAGTAAAAAAATGAGAGTTCCAGTCTGTCTAAGGGGAGAGGGAGAAGAGGTTCAAATAGTGCAGAAACTAGAACCCAAATATGGAAAATAGTTTAATTAATCATTAAAAAAAGGCAAGTACTTAAATCAGTCGAATTGAAACCCTAAACTTGAGGTAAAAATACACAAGATTGGTAGAAAATAAGGCAAAGGATCACACAATTCATACAATGAACATAGACGGGAAATTATTCAAAAGAAGCAGAGAATCGAGCTAGATTGGTTCGAGTAAAAAAATTCTGAAACCCTAATTTTAGGTAAACCATAAAATCAGCAGAGAAATAAGGATAAAATAATAACATACTACATACAATGAACATAGACAGGAAACTATTCAAAAGAAACAGAGAATCGAACTAGATTGGTTCGATTTAAAAGATCGAAAACCCTAATTTAGGGAAAGTAAAAGGAATTAACAGAAATAGGCAGATTCATGCATAAAATATAGACGAAATAATATTCAAAATCAAAACTTGAACCAATTTTGATTCGAATAAGAGAATCTGAAAACCCTAACCTTAGGGTTAAGTACGAATTAGCGAGATACGAGTGAATCAGGCTCTCATGATACAAATAACGTGTTTGGACTCAAGGTCATCCAGATTCAAGAGGTAAAACTTGATTAGGATAGAATCAAAGATGGGGTACTTTCCATGTTTAGGCAAGTACCTAAGTTATCCCATAATATAGCACCAAATAAGGGAAAAACACTAAAATGGTAAGGGGATAGGAAAAGAATCCCATTAGGAACGGGATTTGGGGGGATTTGGTTGAGGCGGCAGAACTAGGGTTCATCGGTGGAGGGTAAATAAGGACGGCGGATTTAGGAAATAAAGATTAGGGTAGAGAGGAGGGAGATATAAGGAAAGAGGGTCGTTATTTGTGAGTCGTTGATCATTTTGATCAACGGCTGGGATTAAGGCGGACTGGGTTGGGTTTTAATTGAATGGGTAAGGGTATTTGGGTTAGGAGTATTGGGCTTGGGCTGGTTTGGGTAGTTTTAGGTCCGAATTTAATTAAAAATGGGGCCAGATTTAAAATACCTAAATGTAACCAATAAATAATTTATAAAAATAGTGGATAAATAATAAAAATATTATTTGTGCATAAACATAAATAAAAACAATTATTTAACATTATAAAAGTATAAAAGTATTATTTTAGCACAAATAAAGTAATTATAAATGCATATAGGCTATTATTGCAAATGTGCAATTTTAGCCCTTAAAATGCAAATGTAATTATGACAGATATGCTAAAAATATTTAAAACCTAATATGGGTGTAAATGATGAAATTATATGATAAAATCATCATAAAATAATTTGTGAGGTAAAATGAGTATTTATATAATAAAAAATACAGGAATAAATTAATTTAAAGCCTTTAAAATATAGGAAATTATGAAAAATGCTTGTTCCTGCTTGTAAATCAAATGATGATGCATGTAGACTATTTTGAAGGTATATATATATTTGAAAATTATGAGGGAAAAATTGGGTATCGACAGTTAGGCATCTCCGGAATGGCTCTGCAAGTAAGTTTTTTGTCTTTTCGTGTTCTTGTATCTCTTCTTTTTCTTTACCTTGTTCGTCTTTGCTGACTGCTTTCTACCTGTTTATCTGACTCTCATTCTGGAGATCAAGTGTGCCAGTCGAGAAGAGAAGAGGAAGGCTCTCTATAAAAGAATGGATTCCAAGTATAGGGAGTATCGTACCAAGCATCGCGTGTTGAGCAGCATACTCGGTGAGGATGCTCAGTTCCAGTCTCTCAGGGATGAGCTGAAGCAGAAGGACGATGAGTTGAAGCAGAAGGACGATGAGCTCGTGAGAGTCATCGGTAGGTGTAGCGAGCTCGAAGGAATGTTGAGAGTCAAGGAGGATGAGCTTGAGGTGAGCAAAGAGGTTGTGGCCGAGTGCATTGACCTTCAGGCTCAGGTGGCATCCTTGAGGGTCGAGCTTGAGCAGAGTAAAGCTAGAGTCAACGGCTTGAGTGACGAGTTAGCTATAAAAGAGGCGGAGTTCGAGAGAGCCGAGGAAGCCAGGACGACGGCTTTGGAAGAAGCGGCGGCATTAGATGGTTCCATCTGTGCCTTCATATCTGAGCGGGTAGATGAAGCGAAGACGTCTGCGCTTAAGGAGGCGAGACTTGAAGAACGGATTGGTGGTCTATGTCAAACCCCTTTCCTACCCCGAAAGATATGTGTGTGTTATGTATTGTGGTGGGTTAAAGAGTTTTTTCGATTAAAGTGATAATTTTGAGAAGGGATTATTATATTTACAGAGTTTCCACTTGTAATTAATTTTTCGGTGTTCCAAGTCACCTTTTATTGAATCCTTAGTCAACGGAAGGTTTGACTCTATTTTTATCGGTCCATGAAAATAAAGTTCTGGTAAGGAATTCTGTTAACCGGTGAGAAGGTATAAGACATTCCCCAAGTCCCGTGGTTCTAGCACGGTCGCTTTATTGACTTAAACTTGGCTTGAATTAATTTTGGACAAATTGTGATTTATAAGTTTTTCATATTTTTTCCTATATCCGCCTTTATTGCTTGATTTTTAGAATTAATAAAAAAATACTTGAATAATATTGCGTTGTCATAACCACACTACGCAAGCGAATGCGTGATCGAGACAAAATTTATTAATTTTGTCATAACAGCACTACACAAGTGAATCCGTCGTCATGACAAAGAGTCATTTAGTACGTTCTTTCTTTTGGAAAAAGTTACTACATTGAGAAAATTAATTTTTTGAAACTCATTAAATGTTAACTACCGCGCTACGCAAGCGAATCCGCGGTTATAGCAAGGAATTAATTAAAATAGAAATTAATTAAAGTTATTGGATATAGTATGAAATTAATGAATTAATTAAATATTAAATATCACGCTACGCAAGCGAGACCGTGAAGTTAAAGTGCGCCTACTAATTGCCTAGCGTTTAAATTAATTATTAAGGAGATTAAGTTATTACAAAAAATATTCACAAGAAAAGGATATAATACTACTATGTTTGTTTAACCAAATATGATACTTAAACTTGGACTAGCTTATCAATAATTGGCATTGGACTTGTTAAAGTTACTAAAAAAAATTGGCCATCTTTATTGAAATTATGGGCCTGCTATATTTAAAAGGAATGGACCAGCCAACTTTGTTGGAATTGGACTGCAGAAATTCGGATTTTATTTGGCCCACATGATTATTTTATAAAAAGAAGAAAGGGCCGGCTAGCATGCTTAACACGAAGTGGGCCTAGCAGAGAATGTTTACAAAGAATATGCCAGTTGAACTATTATTTTCATGGGCCTGACGAATTTGATTTTATTTGGCCAAATAGTCTGTAGTTCCAATTTACCAATATTGCCCAATAAGATTAGTTATGCACAAATTTATGTAGCCTATTTATTCAAATCCAACCTCTTTTTTATTACTTACAAAAGTCTACCTCTATTAAGTATTACCACATAATCTAATGTTAACTTAAACAAGAACTAAAAAATAATTAAACTTACACATCTTTAATGGCCAATTTCAGTTAAGTAAGGCGAAACTAACACATTCATCATGCCAACTCCTCAAAATTCATATTACTTCATTTGACTAAATATTTATTTTTCTCTTTTTAGCTTCAAATATCCAGTGAATTTAAAAGAAATAGCAATAACTCTATGTAGCAGTACTTTAATAATAAGAGTGAAGTAGTAAATCTTTATCAAGACTTTTCATGCTCAGCATATTTACAACCCAAAAGAGATAAAGCAATGCCCTTGGAACTTTAAAATGATAATATTTGTTTATTATTAAAACTTAAAACACAAACAACCATATTCTCATGATTTTTTATCACATGTTAAAATGCAAAGCTTAAGAGAAATACCTAGTTTGCAAAATTTCAGAATGCAGCAACAGAGAAAATAAAGCTCGGCAGCAAATGACCACAGAGAAAAGCAATAAACAACAGCAAATCACCAACTTTTAACCCGAGAACCAATCCAGGAAATACCCTTAACATAGTAACTTTTAAAGAAGAAGGATCCCACCAATCTAATTCAACACTCTTAGGGTTTTGAAAGGTCTTGAAAACACAGAACTCACTCACAAAAGATCAACACTTTCAGCTTACTACTCAGTGTTCAGATACTATTTTTACTCTTAAAGTTGTGTTCTTTTGAGTGTAAAAGATGTACAGCCTGATGTGTCCTCGATTGTGTGTAAAGACCTCACCTTTATAGGAGAGGAGAAGGACTCTTGGGATAGATTTGTTTAGCCAATAATCTATCCAAAATGATAGACTTTTGACCAAAATTCTGTCCAAAACCATAAATCTGTCCAATGAACAGTTTGCTTTACCAACTGTGGACAGATTTTTGGAGTATTATGCTCCCAAACAGTCCTCAAACAGTAAAAGCAACCAAACAAAGGTCCTACACTCAAGTACCTTATACTATTCTCACAAACCAATATCAAACTAAACTATTGCTTCAAACTAGAAGGTGCAAAATCAGATAATTAGACTTGAACCATTAAACTAGCAAAAGAACCTAATGAATACAAACAAACAAAATATGTAGTTAAGTCCTTAAACTAATTAGCTTAAACATAGACAAAACTAGAAATAATAAATATGAAATTAGAACTTAACAACTTAAGGCAACGCAGTACGAGTTGATAGTGAAACAACTATCGAGTTGACTGAAATACGAAATCAAAAACGAGACTAAACACGAACTGACAATCACTAACAGATTTTGAACTATGGTAGAACACCAAAATCAATCGCAAAACCAGAAGATCAGTGAACTTCGCCAGTTACAGATAGTTAATCGAATTTCACAAGTGATTAACAAAATCGATTGACTAAACAAAAATGTAATGACAGAGTAAATGACTAACTAATACATGATTCAAAAGTATTCAGCAATGACTAACATTGATGATCAATGAAACTAACACGAATCACTGATCGCAGATCAACTATAACAGAACTACAAGCAAATGACAGGAAAACAGAAAATTCAAAACATGGAGGAAAGCATTAAGGTTCGAGTTTACCCAATTTGAGCGTCCGAACAATGGTGACGTAGCGGCTATTAGGCAGCGAGACATAGTGGGACAGTTTTACAACTCGAGCAAGCGTATATTGTTGATTTTCATCGAAACCATGACTCCGGAGAATTGAGGCTAGTTTCGATGAAAATCAACAACAAACCTCGCATGAGGCCAGTGTGATGAGAGAAATGAGAGGTAGTGGCAGTGAGGCGACGGGTCAGCGGTGGGGGTTGAGGTACGGCAGTGGGGTGGTGGACAACGGCGCCAGATCGAAGTATTGGCTCGAAACTAACATGAACCAGTAGTTCTTCAAGAGTTGTGTCCAAATATGTGTGTATTATGAGATGGGGATGGCTAGAAGTTGACTAATTTCAAAATAAATTGGGGCTAGGGTTTCGGCCAAAATAGGATTCGTGAGGATGGAGAGAGATTTAGGAAATTTGGGTGTTGGGTTCAAAAAGAGGAGGTTGTGATGAGTAGGGTGAAATTTTGGTGGTATTTGGAGAACCACCGGCGGCGGCGCATGATGGTGGCAGTGGAGGAGGGCGGCGGCTTGATAAAGAGGAGAGAGTGAAAAGAGGGGTCTCTAGGGTTTGGATTTCTAGAGAAATGGCAAAAAATCTGATTTTAAGAGGCTTTTATACCTCAAAGGGGAACAAATGAGAGCCGTTGGATCAAATATCATGGATGGATGAGATCAAGTCTTCAGATTACTTAATGAAACGACGTAGTTTTGATACAAAACTACGTCATTTGGACCCTCCCCCATAGCCCCATGTGTGTCACGACCCAAGTTCCCAACCCTCGGGATCGTGATGGCGCCTAACACCATACTTTCTAGGCAAGCCAATGTTAGAACTTAACTAACATTTTCTTTTAAAATTTTACTTAAACACAATAGAATAATTTTTAAAAAAAGGAAATCTAACACTAACTATATAATTACCCAGGGTCTGATGTCACAATTCACGAACTACTAAAGAATACTAAAATTATTTGGCTGAAAGAAATATATCTTTGTTTTGAATGAAATAAAACAACAATCTAAATAATAAAGGGAAGACTCCAGGAATCTGCGGACACCAGCAGATCTACTGCGTGTCTCCACGCGAATAATATCAGCTACTACTCTCAGCTAGCTCTGGCTAGTATCTAGATCTGTGTAAGAAGTGCAGAGTGTAGTATCAATACAACCGACCCCATGTGCTGGTAAGTGCCGATCCTAACCTCGACGAAGTAGTGAAGAGGATACAGCAAGGCATTTATAATATAACCTGTGAACAATGTATAATAAAGCAAGAAGGAAATACTAAACTAAACAAACAATAATCTGTAGCAATTAATAAAATAACGCAGCCACCCTTTCCAGATCTCAACTATACCCAATTCTCACGTAAGTTTCCAAATTTTCAAATTAAATAACGGTAAAAACAGAGTATGGGAACAATAAAATAAAACAGTGAGTTTTCCGGTCTTTATCATATAATCAGTAAAACATGAATATCCTCCCTTAATGCTCCTTGTTGCGGCGCGCAGCCCGCTCCCACCTGTCCACCCTTATTTCTCCTCCCTATATATATCACCCTTATTTCTCTTATTGCATCGTGCAACCCGATCCCACCTGTCCACCCTTATCACTCCTTGTTGTGGCGTGCAACCCGCTCCCACCAGACAGTTATATTTTATTATTTATAAATAAAGGGTTCCACAAATTAGATCAGGGTCTTTCATAATATTTATGTCTTGGCAAAATAAACAGAAACTGTACAATTAAGAAACTTCACCAATTATTAATCACATAACAAGTAAACATGAATATTCTCCCTTATTCCTCCTTGTTGCTTCGTGCAACCCGATCCTACATGTCCACCCTTATTACTCCTCAGTATATATCACCCTTATTCCTCCTGTTGCGGCGTGCAACCCGATCCCACATGTCCACCCTTATTCCTCCTTGTTGCAGCGTGCAACCCACTCCCACCAGACAATCACATCTCATTAATTATAATAAAGGCTTCTCAAAGTATATTAAGGCCTTTCAAAGTACTCTTGTCTCAACAATTGTAAACAGAAAGTTGTATTATTCAGAAGTTTCACCAATTATCATTACACAATGAAACCAACCGGAAAACTCTGTCAACCAGCTCAACCTTTTATGTATCACAATGAAGTCAAGGTAACAATTAATACTTTCAAATGCGTGAACAATATTTAACGACAAGTAGACGAAAACCAGTGGACATGGAGGCATCAAAATCATGAAAGAAATTAAGACAGGAATATAATAGATTAGATACTTGTCACCTCACCTATACACCACACACATTTGATTTCACATAGGATTTAAGTTGGGGATTCATATTCCCTCAAGTCAAGGTTAAACCAAACACTTACCTTGATTTCACAAGCAATTCACTACTCAAGCACAACTTTTCCTTTAGAATTTGCCTCTAACCCGCTCGAATCTAATCACAATTGGTAAAATATCATTAATTATTGATAAAGGCATTAAATTTAATTAAAAATCATGGTTTTCCTATGTTTTCCTATCAAAAGACAAAAATCGACCCTGGGCCCGCTTGGTCTAAACTCGAGTTTCGGACCAAAACTCATTTACCCATTCTCCCCCGAGCCCGCATATAAAATTGATTTTGGAATCCGACCTCAATTCGAGGTCTAAATTCCCAAATTTTGAAGTTCCTAAGTTCTATCAAAAAATCCCGATTTTTACCATGAAAACTCTAGATTCTAGGTTGAAATCTTGTTAAAAGCTGTTAAGGATTGAAAGGAATAAGTTAGAGATCACTTACCAATGATTTGGAGAAGTTTGGGTCTTTGAAAGATTGCCTATGGAGGTTTAGGGTTTGAGAGAATTGAAAAATGGGTGAAAATCCCGTCTAAAATCTTACTTAGCAGGCTGCAGTTATCGCAATTGTGATCACCCTTTGAAATCTTACTGCCTTCGCATTTGCGACATATGTGTCGCATTTCCCAGGTCTGTTGATCTCGCATTTGCAACAAAAATGTCGCATTTCCCAGGTCTGTTCACTTCGCATTTGCGAAGCTTGATCTCGCAATTGCGAGATCAGAGACCTGGTGACAGACACCAAATGCACAGCTGAGATTTCTAAGTTCTAATCACTCCGTAGCCTACCTGAAACTCACCCGAGCCCTCGGGGCTCCAAACCAAACATGCATGCAAGTCTAAAAACATCACGTGGACTTGCTCGTGCGATCAAATTATCAAAATAACATCAAAAATTACGAATTTAACCTCAAACTCATGATTTTTCTCAAGAACACTTCAGTTCCACAATTTCTCAATCGGACGTCCGAATAACGTCAAATCAACTCCGATTCTCATCAAATTTCACAGATAGGACTTAAATATCATAACAAACTTGTACCGGGCTTTGGAACCAAAATACAGGCCCGATACCAATGATATCACACATTAGTTCATTTCTTTATTTCCTTAATAATTCAGCAAAATATTTTTCTTCAAAAATTAATTTCTAAGGCTAGGGACCTCGGAATTCAATTCCGGGCATACGCCCAAGTCCCATATTTTATAGCAGATCTCCGGGATCGTCGGAACACAGATCCGGGTCCGTTTGCTCAAAATGTAGACCGAAGTTAACTAAAACCCAATTTTAAATTCCAAAACTAGTTTTTCTCATATTTTCACATAAAAGCTTTCTAGTTTCACGCATGGACTGCGCACGCAAATTGAGGAAACAAAAATTTATATTTTTAAGGCTAATGAGCCCAGAATAGTGTCTTAATTCATAAGATGACCCTTTGAGTCATCACAATCTCCACCTCTAAAATAAATGTTCGTCCTCAAACGGACATAGAAAATTACCTGAACTGGCAAACCAGTGGGGATATCTACTATGCATGTCCGACTCGGAATCCCAAGTAGGTGCCTCAACAGGCTGACCTTTCCACTGCACTCAGACTGAAGGGAAATTCTTAAACTTCAACTGACGAACCTGCCGGTCTAAAATGGCTACCAGCTCCTCCTCATAAGTCAATTTTTTGTCCAATTGGACAGAGCTGAAATCTAACACGTGGTACGGGTCACCATGATATTTTTGGAGCATAGACACATGGAATACCGAATGAACTGAGGATAACCCTGGAGGCAACGCAAGTCTATAAGCTACCTCCCCCACTTTATTCAGAATCTCAAATGGCCCGATATACCTAGGGCTCAACTTACCCTTCTTCCCAAATCTCATAACACCCTTCATGGGTGATACCCAAAGTAATACTCTCTCTCCAACCATGAATGCCACATCACGAACCTTACGGTCGGCATAACTCTTTTTCCTGGACAGAACTGCACGAAGTCGATCTTGTATAATCCTGACCTTATCTACGGCCTCCTAAACCAAGTCTTTACCCAATAACCGAGCCTCTGCCGACTCAAACCATCCAACTGGCGATCTGCACCGTCTTCCATATAATGCCTCATAGGGAGCCATCTGAATGCTCGACTGGTAACTATTATTGTAGGTAAACTCCGCTAACGACAAGAATAGATCCCAAGAACCTCCAAAATCAATATCACAGGCGCCGAGCATATCCTCCAAAACCTGAATAGTACGCTCGGACTGCCCGTCCGTCTGAGGATGGAATGATGTGATCAATTCAACTCGCGTACCCAACTCACGTTAAACTACCCTCCAAAAGTGCGAGGTAAACTGCGTACCCCGATCAAAAATGATAGACACAGGCACACCGTGAAGGCGAACAATCTTCGAATATATATCTATGCCAACCGCTCCGAAGTATAAGTACTTGCCACTGGAATGAAATGTGTTGATTTAGTCAGCCTATCCACAATAACCCAAACGACGTCGAACTTTCTCTGAGTCTGTGGGAGTCCTACAACGAAGTCCATAGTGATACGCTCCCACTTTCACACAGGAATCTCTATCTGCTGAAGTAAACCACCAGGTCTCTGATGCTCATACTTTACCTGTTGACAATTCAAGCAACGATCCACATAAGTAACAATATGCTTCTTCATCCTTTGCCACCAATAATGCTGCCGTAGGTCCTGGTACATCTTGGCAGCACCCTGGTGAATGGAATACTTAGAACTGTGAGACTCCTCAAGGATCAACTCACGAAGCCCATCAATATTAGGCACAGATATACGACCCTGCATTCTCAAAACACTGTCATCTCCAACTATAACCTTCTTGGCACCTGTGTCCCTAAGGACCATCAAATGCGGGCCATCATCCTGTCGATCTCTGATACGCTCAAATAAAGAAGATCGAGCGATTGTACAAGCTAAAACACGACTGGGCGAAATATCCAACCTCATGAACTGATTAGCCAAAGTCTGAATGTCTGAAGCTAACAGTCTCTCACCGACTAGAATGAATGTAAGGCTGCCCATACTTACTGTCTTCCTACTCAATGCATCGGCCACCACATTGGCCTTCCCCGGATGATACAATATAGTGACGTCATAATCTTTTAATAACTGTAACCATCTCCTATGTCTCAAATTAAGATCCTTTTGCTTGAACAGGTACTGGAGACTGCGATGATCCGTGTAAACCTCACACGGCACACCATAAAGATAATGCCTCCATATTTTCAATGCGTGAACAATGGCTGCTAACTCTAAGTCATGGACAGGGTAATTCTTCTCATGGACTTTCAACTGCGGAGACGCATATGCAATCACCCTGCTCTCCTGCATCAGTACCGCTCAAAGCCCAACACAGGAAGCATCACAATATACCATGAAAGATCTTGAACCTGATAATAACACCAACATCGGTGCTGAAGTCAAGGCTGTCTTGAGCTTCTGAAAGCTCGCCTCACACTCGTCCGACCATTTGAATGGAACACCCTTTTTGGTTCAACATGATCTTAATAGTTGTTCATAGTCAATTACAGAATCATCAAATAACTTCACGTTAACAATAATTTCCTTTCAAGCCTTCACAATACTTGTAACGAGGTGCGATGCATGAAGAACTCATAATCATATACCCGAATTAACGTGTCTCATTTAATGCCACATGGGCGGGCACCCACCTCATAGCTCAAAGCTCATTAATTATAACACGGATTTGGCAAATCGTGCACAGATAATTTTATACAAAAATTTTCAAATAAACCTAACAAGCATGAACCCTATTGGTACTATAGAAAAAAAAAATTAATTTCACAAGGGAGAATTTAAGCACAAGAATTTTCATCACAAGGATTTCGTCCTTATATAACTTCCATCGCGGTTCGTAGCCCGATTTAAACATACCAAATCATATTAAAATGCGAGGATCTCGCCCTCAGTTCTGAATCACAAGTAATATGCACATCGTGCCACTCGAAACATCCCTTTTTTTTATTCCTTTAAATATTTTCCGTTTAACCTCAAACTCATGGTTTTCCTCAAGAACACTTCAGTTTCACAATTTCTCAACCGGACGTCCGAATCACATCAAATCAACTTCGATTCTCACCAAATTTCACAGATAGGACTTAAATATCATAAAAACATGTACCGGGCTCCGGAACCAAAATACGGGCCCGATACCAACGATTTCACACATTAGTTCATTTCTTTATTTCCTTAATAATCCAACAAAATAATTTTCTTCAAAAATTAATTTCTATGTCTAGGGACATCGAAATTCAATTCCGGGCATACGCCCAAGTCCCATATTTTACTACGGACCTCCCGGGATTGTCGGAACACGAATTCGGATCCGTTTGCTCAAAATAATGACCGAAGTCAACTAAAACCAAATTTTAAATTCCAAAATTATTATTTCTCATATTTTCACATAAAAGCTTTTCGGTTTCACGTCCGGACTGTGCACGCAAATTGAGGGAACTAAAATTTATCTTTTTAAGGCTAATGAGTCCAGAATAGTGTCTTAATTCATAAGATGACCCTTTGGGTCATCACAATATGGACCGGGTTTGAGCTATTTGGGATTCTAATTTTGGGCCAATTTGGCTCAATTTTAATTAAAATACACTAGCCCAATCCCTTAACCCCTAATTATCTTATTTAGTCCTAAAGAAAATATACAAGTAGAAAAAAAATATTTTCGGTATATATAATTTAAAGATGAAAACTAAAATATAAAAATAAAAGGTAAAAAAATATTTTTTGGTATTTTTAAAAAAGTAATGCAAATAAAAATGTACAAATAAAAAATCATCCAACTATTAGTATTTGTAGGAGAATTAGAAGCGAGCAAAAAATAGGTATTCACAGTCTAGAGACGGAGGTTTCGGACCTGAACGAGCAGATTGTCGTCCTTAAGACCGAGAAGGCGCAACTACTGGCTCAACCATCTTCATCCCATATTTTCGCTTATCCCGATGTTCCATGGGATTTGTACGAGAAGTGGATTCATGTTGAGGCTCACCTAGACATATTTAGGGACTTGATGACGGCCGAGAAAGTTTCTGAGGCGGTATTTGAGGATGCTCGTGTTAAGGCACGTGCAGCTCAGGACGCTTGTGGTTACGATCCCGGTACGCCCGGGGAAGGTGATGATGAAGATGATTTAGACAGGCTTGATCCAGGTGCTTGGTATATGATGAATACTCTAATGGCGAGAGCGCTGGTGATGATGGTGATATGGGTGGTGCTGCCGAGTAGTGGATTTGTTTTATACTCTTGTTCTTTTTTCTTTTTATTTTGCGAACGTCTGTTCGGCCTTTGTAAGATACCTTTTGGAATGATACTTTTGCCGTCCATTTCTGAGTTTCTTGTTTTTCCTTCGAATGTTTTCTTCTATTGACTACTTCGATTTCAATTCGAGTTACGCCGACTGTAAGTTCAAATCGTGCGAGGTTGAATTGTTGTTTCATTAGTTCGAGCTAAGTCGTATGTAAGTGTCTTAATTAATTCGAGTAAGGTCGAATATGAGTCGATTCGAACGAGGTCGAATGTTAGCTTGTAATTAGTTCGAGCGAGGTCGAATGCCAATTTTTAGTTAATTCGAACGAGGTCGAATGCAATTCGATTCGAGTGAGGTCAAAAATTGACTTTTAATTGATTCGAACGAGGTCGAATGTAAGTCGATTCGAGCAAGGTCGAACGTTGACTTTTAAATTAATTCGAACAAGGTCGAATGTAAGTCGATTCGAGCAAGGTCGAATGTTGACTTTTAATTGATTCGAACGAGGAGAATGTAAGCCGACTTGACCAAGGTCGAATATTAACTTGTAAATTAATTCGAATGAGGTCGAATTCAAGTCGATTCGAGCAAGGTCGAATGTTGACTTTTAATTGATTCGAACGAGGTCGAATATAAGTCGATTCGAGCAAGGTTGAATGTTGACTTTTAAATTAATTCGAACGAGGTCGAATGTAAGTCGATTCGATCAAGATTGAATGTTATTTTCTGGATTGGCGTAATGTTTAAACTTGGTGGAGACATGTGAACATAATATGTTTGCATATTTTGCTCTGTCTATACATTCATTGGAGAAGTTTACATGTTTTTGCTCTGCTCATACATATATTGGAGAAGTCCCAGTCTATCTAGTCCCTTCATTTGTCAACCTGGAGAAGTAGTTGAGAGGTTGAGCGATGAACTTATAACTAAACTTCGATATTCCCTCTTCGTCGCCCCGAAAGACGAGAGTTTATGATATCTCGTCTACATAAATCTTTTCATTTTAGATTAATTTATTTATGTGTAAACTAAATTTCTGTTCCTTTGACGCTCTGATGATGAAAAATGCTTTTTTTCTTTCCAAACTAAAATAACATATAGAAGGTAAACTATTTCTTTTTCACTTTCTTCTTTATCTACCATTTTTTAGTTTTCTTCCTCTCATGAACACCAATTTCTGGTTTCCAAACAAAAGGATAATTATTCTCCCATTTTACGGCTCATTTGGTTGGTGAACAATATTTGGGATTCGTTTTAGTTTCTCATTAGTGTCTAATATTCGCTTTGGAGTCCAATCAAATTCGGGTTCACATCAGGAAGTCCCACATTTGAAGAGCAAAGTGCTCCCTAACAAAGACTGCTTGAACCCTGGAACTCTGGTTAAGAATAAATGAATACGTATCACTCCATCTTAATATTTAGTATTCTATATTCTAGGATTAATAATAAATGGAATTATAATATTAGGATTAATCATGAAATATAAGATTGTTTAGTAGGTATAATTTTATTGGTAGATGTTTAGTTTATTAGACTAAAGATGGAATATAAATATGTGTTTGATTTTAACTAAATAAAGTGGGATAAACTTTTATTTTCGACGTTAATAGGCTAAGGAGAAGAGTTTTGAAGAAAACAAATGTATCATTTTATTGTTTAATTCCAGGATTGCCAATCCTGAAATTGTTATCCTATACCCTATATATGAATTAATCACACCAATTAAATTATGGCATATTATCAATTCGATTAGACAAAAGTGTTTTAACACTTTAACTATAATGTGGGCATTCTAGTCTTACCACTATTGTTTGAGTTTTATAAGTTGATTCAAACATTAACGTTATCGAAAGGTTAAAAATATGAATTTTTTTAATTTTTCAAGCCTTCAAGATATTACAGACTAGCAGTTCGACCTACCCTGCTATATGGGCAGAGTGTTGGCCAATGAAGAGCTCCCATGTGCAAAATATGAAAGTAGCAGAAATGAGGATGTTGAGATGGATGTGTGGGTGTACGGGAGGGATAAGATTAGGAATGAAGTTATTCGGGACAAGTGGGAGTGGACTCCAGCCCACCGTGGAGGACAAGATGCGAAAGTCGAGGCTGAGATGGTTCGATCATGTTAAGAGGAGAAGCGTTGAAGCTCCTCTTAGGAGGTGTGAGAGGTTGACCATGGAAGGTTTGAGAAAAGGTCGAGGCAGACCTAAGAAGTAATGGGGAGAAGTGATTAGGCAGGACATGGCTCGACTTCAGATCACTGAGGAAATGATCCTAGATAGGAGGGTGTGGAGGTCGAGGATTAGGGTAGAAGGTTAGCGGGTAGTTGAGAGTTTTCCCCTTTCTTACCAGTAGTACTAGTAGACGCATGTACTTTCCTATCTCTCAGATTTGTATTACACCATGTTATTTAGTTTGTTTCAGTTACCGTATTTTCCTGTTATTACTATTTTGGTGCTACTCGCTATGTTCCCTCCCCCTTTTACCGATTCTTTCTTCCTTTTTCTTCTTCTTTCTCTCCCTCTGCTTCTTCTTATTATTCTTCTTCTCCCTACTTTT
This sequence comes from Nicotiana paniculata, assembly GCA_005239505.1. Classification (NCBI taxonomy): domain Eukaryota; kingdom Viridiplantae; phylum Streptophyta; class Magnoliopsida; order Solanales; family Solanaceae; genus Nicotiana; species Nicotiana paniculata. The sequence goes on along the minus strand of ML351214.1, from coordinate 21,718 downwards.
CTAATCCGAGGATTTATTAGAAACAGTCTATATACCTTCACTAGGTAGGGGTAAGGTCTGCGTACACACTACCCTATACAAATCCCAAGTATAGGAATATATTAGATATGTTGTTGTTAAGCCTTCAAGATATCATGTGAAGCTCCCATAGCATGTGTGTTTAACCAAAGAATTAGACCATTTGACTAAAGCTTATTTTTAATATGAATACGAGTTACTGATAATCAATATAATGGGAAAATTGAATAATAAACAATATTGCAGAAATAAAAGATCGATGTTGATCCACTCCTTCGAGGGTATCTTCTTCTTCTCAGATAGTTCCTTATCTTTCCACTAGATCTCCAGTTTCTCCGAGATTTAGGGTTTCTCGGTCTTTGTCTAGAGGTAGAGCTGAACGCCTTCGTGAACCTGGAGTCGATGAAACTGTCCCTGCTGAGTTTGTTTTCGCTAGGGATATTAAAGTTCTTGTAGATCAATCTTCTTCTCTTGATAGTGTAGAAAGATATCCAACCCTTATAACTGAGGGTCAGATTTCCCTTGTTCGTAGGGAATGCTTTTGGAAATCTGACTTTCCTTTCTATATTCCGAATAGTAATCAAAGAATAACGTCTTACAAGACGGGATATTGTTTATACGTATCCTTCTTTAAGGTTTAGACCCTCCATTGACCCAGTTATAATTGAGTTTTGCCATTTTTTCAATATCTGCTTAGGACAAGTTGGCCCGCTTGTGTGGCGAGTTGTCGCATGCCTTAGGATTTTGGCTTCTTTAGCCTCGGTTACTTTTACCTTCAACCATCTTATTCACCTCTACTCTCCTACCTTATTTCGTGAAGGGGGTTTTACTCTGACTGCTAGAAGCAAAAGAGTGTTGGTAACCCCTGGAGACGATAAGGATAGGGGTTGGTACCTCCGGTATGTTGTTGTTCCCACTGCTGGTTTAGTGGGTGAAGAAAATCTTCCCTTCCCTGAGAAGTGTAATCGCGCACGTGAGTATGCTTTAGCTTGCATTTACTTTTTCTTATTTTGACTTGAGATATTTTATTTAACACCGTATCTGCTTATTTTCCTTCTCTCAGCAATCATGAATACTGTTGAGAATGTCTCCGGTATTCGTGATTGGGTAGAAAAACTGTTATCTGTTGCTTCTTCAGAAGAAAGATCTTGGAAGTACCTCGCTGGGAGGTATGTTTGGCAAGTAAAGACCCACGGTAAGTGAAGCTTTTGTTCTTGCTTCTTTCCTTACTCGAGTCTCTCTTTTTTTCTTTTTCTTTTTTGTCGTTTAACTTTTTTCCCTTTTAATAGGATTCTCTGCTCGTGGGCTGTCTGCTTCCTCTATCCTAAAGATGTCCTTTGATCAAGCCCAGGAAATTATTGTTGGTTCATCTTCCTCGAAGAGGAATATTAGTGAGTCTCGTTCCATAGAGGAAGAGGAAGAGGGTGCTTTAGTGCACAGGCCACGGAGAAGGCGAATGATCTTAGATGATGAGCCTACTGCCTCAACCTTGCATCCCGTGTCTGTGATTGAGCCCCCTGTCTTTGATGATGTTTCGCATTCCCCTATTCATGGTGGTATTGACCTTGCTCCTAACGACGTCCCTTTGGCTGCTGTCTTTCCTGCTTCTTTGAGAGAAACTGTTTCGTCTATTCCTTTGGCTATCTCAAATTTTGTTGTTGCTTTGCCTGTAACTTCTTCAACTCTTCAACTTTCCGTGCATGCTTCTTCGCCCGTGGCTTCTCCAGCTCCTCAACCTTCCGTGCATGCTGCTATTCCATCTCTGTTTGCTTCCATGCCTTCCGTTAGGGAAGTAAGGACTTCCAGCAAGAGATGCGACATGTGGTAATAGAGGTTTCAGCTGAGGGAAACCTTTTCAATAAGACGAGTGAGCCTGAAGTGTGGCTCAAGCCTTTGATAGGTCCCGCTGAGAAAGCAAAGCTAGCTAGCCACGGTGCTCTTACATGGGACAATGAGGTCGTACATACCTCTTTGAAGGTATGGTGTAAGTTATCCTCTTTCACTCTCGTATATGAAATTTACCATATCTGGATGGTTTATTTCTTGTAGATTATCCTTATAGGCATGGAGCTTATGAAGAGGATTTCAAACACAGACCAAAGAGACAAGAGAGTTGCAGGCAGAATTTGATAATTGGAAAGCACAATATGATAGCCTAAGGATTGGCATGGGCGCTTTAGAAGAGGAAAGGAATACCTTGAAGCGGCAGATGAGACTAATGGCAGCAGAACTAGCAGTGGAGCGGGCTTCTTGCAGTCAAGCTGACAAAGATAAGAGTGTTCTGGAGTCTTCGTTCGCGGAGCAGCTGTGCTGTGCCTCAGAGGAGATTAGAGACTTGAAGAACTTGATGGGGCAGAAGGAAGAATACTCAGGCGAGCTCGTGCAATCACTCACTCGTACTCAAGAAGATATTCGAAGGGCTTTAGACAAAGCCCAAACTTTAGAGGAGTCGATTTTTCCATTAAGGGCTGCTCATGAAGCTGCGCAGACGGAGAAGGACGGGTTGAGGGCTGAGCTTCAAGTGTGGGCACAAGATTATGAAGATTCGGAAGAGGTGGTTGCTGTCGATGTGAGTTGGGCGTATATGAATTCTTGCCTTGACACATTGATGGAAATGAGTCAAGAGGGTTTTGACCTTAGTGCTGAAATAGCCAAAACTAAGGAAGCCATGGAGAAGGCTCAACAGGGTCATAACCTCTCTTCACCTGATGGTGAGATTCCAGTCGCTCATGCCTCTTCATCCTCAGTTGCTCCCGCTCCTTCTGCCTATGAAGTCAACCCCTCTCTTGAAATCTAGTTGGTTTATCCTTTTTTTCTTTTTCTTTATATCAATTGGTGGTTACCCCCAGTCCCATCGGGGTTAAATTTGTATTCCTTTAAGTCCCCAAATGAAAACTTAGGGTCACCACAATGTAAATACAAAAATCTTATACGGCTAAGTATAAGGTAATACTTAGTTTTAGCCGTTTTTAATATATAAATGTTAGTTCGAATTTTATTGAGTTTATGTTTCACTCTTTAAGTCTTTTGCATGCTTTATTTTTCGAGGTTTTAGTTTTACCTTCGAGTTTTGCATATGGAATGCTTTAGACTACTCGTACCTTTTTTTATAATAGGCACGGTGTCATATTAAATGTGTTCCTTTTTGTAACAGGCATAGTTTATGGAAGAGGGCCCTTTATAATTGACATGAAGAAGACGTCTCAACTTCATGATAATGCAATAGAGTGCTAGGAATTTTATACATGTTTAAGAATGTTTCTAAGGAAAGTTTTTTGTTTAAACTTCCATGACTTTTTACATGTGTTTGGTTATCGTCTAAAACTCACGCTTGCAACTGTTTTTTGTTAAACAGATTTTGATAAACTATTGTATTTCGTAACTGTTTTTCATAGGTAACAGTTTTTCGATATTAATACAAGGAAATAACTGTTTTTTACTAGTAACGGTTTTTATAAAGATTGGGGTTTTTACCCTCAACTGTTTTGGAAACAGTTTTCTAATAAGTACGAGGAAAATGTTTTCTTATTCGTAACTATTTTTATTTGATAACAGTTTTTTGAACGAATAAAAGGATTTAGATCTTTCATCCATAACTGTTTTATTGGAGAACAGTTTTTTGAATGAGTATATTGATGATGATCTTTTACCCCTAACTGTTTTTGTTACAACAACTTTGAATAAGTATAAAGATGTACATTTCTTTCTCGTGACTAACATTTTGCCTTTCAACCTGAATATGTTCGAAGGTTTTTGCTTTTTGCATTAGGCTTTGTATTTGGATGGCTCTTTTGATTTCTTTCGATTCTGCTCGTATCACTTGTCTCATTGGGTAGATGGGTCTTTAGGCTCGAGCTTTTGACTTTCTGATAGTCTTCTTTGCTTCGTCTTAGCCTTCCATACTGTATATTCCCCCAAGTGTTTGAGCTTTGAAGAATGAAATCTCGAGCACTTGATTATTCCTTCCTTGTGGTCCTTTTCCCGAAAAGGAAAAAAATTCGTGACTCGAAGGTATATAGTTTTTTAGATGATGACCGCTTAACCCTTTTTAAAATGTCCATCAGAAAGTGTAACCCTAGATCGGGAATTATGTTATTTCCTCGTGTCTTTGCAGGTCTAGTATCATCATCTGGTGATGGGTTAGCAGCCTATCATCTAAAAAAGTTAGTAAAATTTTTAAATGTTCAAAATAAAATCAAACGTGTGATACCTGACGGTGGGTATTATTTTCTTTTTAGAAGTAATACTTCTTCAGATGGATGGCGTTCCAACATGTTGGTAGAAATCTGTCGTCCATAGCTTCCAACTCATAGGCGCCTTTCCCAGCTATGCCTCGGATTTTGTAAGGTCCTTCCCAGTTTGGATTTAGCTTTCCTGCACCTGCTTCTTTTGTTGATTGAAAGACTTTTTTGAGGACGAAGTCCCCAATTTTAAATTACCTGAGATGAGCTTTACGATTGTAATAACGCTCTATGATTTGTTTTTGAGCTGCCATCCGTATTAATGTTGCTTCTCTCCGTGGTTCGAGCAAGTCCAGGTTGGTCTTTAATTCATCGTCGTTTTCACCTTCCATTGTTGTTGAGAACCTTATGCTTGGTTCGCCATCTCCACTGGTATTAAGGCTTCTAAGCCATAAACAAGTGCAAACGGAGTTTCTCCCATGGCTATTTTTGAAGTTGTTTTGTATGCCCATAGTACCGCTGGTAACTCATCAGGCCAGTTTCCTTTGGCTTTATCCAGCCGCTTTTTTAGATTGTTGATGATAACCTTATTCGTTGACTCAGCTTGACCATTAGCCACGGGGTGGTACGGCGTTGAGGTGATTCGCTTGATTTTCCAACTTTCGAAGAATTCTGTGATTTGCGAGCCTATGAATTGTGGGACATTATCACACATGATCTCCTTCGGTATTCCAAAGCAAAATATTACATTTCGCCATAAGAAGCTTTTAACTTCCTTTTCTCGCACTTGTTTGAACGCTTCTGTCTCTACCCATTTTGTAAAATAGTCGGTTAGTACGAGTAAAAATCATACATGTCCTTTAGTTGTGGGAAGAGTTCCTACTATGTCCATACCCCATTTCATGAAAGGCCATGGGGATATTATTGGATGTAATAATTCCGTTGTTCGATGCACGTTATTGGCAAACCCTTGGCACTTGTCACATTTGGATACGAAATTCCCAACTTCCTCTTCCATCTTAGGCCAATAGTATCTGGCTCTGACTAGTGTTTTCACTAAGGATCTCGCCCCTGAGTGATTTCCACAGTGTCCTTCGTGGACTTCTTTCATCACAAATTCCGTTTGGTTAGGTCCAAGGCATTTAGCTAGGGGTCCTCCGAACATCTTGCGATAAAGTAAGTTGCGAATAAGGCAGTACCGTGCAGCTTTGCGGTGTAGCGCTTGAGCCGCTTTCCTGTCTTTAGGTACGGTTCCATTCTGCAAAAAATTAAGAATTTCGTTTCTCCAATCCCAGGTTACGTTGTTGAAAGTTACCTCATTCCTGTCCTGGTCTATTATTGAATGAAATAGTTGAACGACAATTGTATTGTCTTTGTTCGTTACTTCTGTGACTGCTGTGAGGTTAGCTAATGCATCTGCCTCTGCATTTTCCTCTCTAGGTATTTGCACTACCTTCCACGTTTTGAATTGTCTCACGAGCTCTCGTTCTTTTTCAAGATACTGTTGCATTCTGGTCTCTCGAGCGATATAAGTCCCATGTATCTGATTTACTACCAGTTGGGAGTCGCTGTTGATCACAATTTGCTCGATTGAGAGCTCCCGTGCAAGTTCAAGCCCTGCAATAACAGCTTCGTACTCTGCTTCATTGTTAGTGATAGGATAACACTTTATAGCTTGTCGTGTCCTTTCACTCGTGGGTGATATCAAGACTATGCCTAAGTCGGTTCCTTTTATATTTGAAGAACCATCGGTGAACAAGGTCCATAGGCCTGGATTAACACCGTCAAAGAGTTGTAACTCTTTTTCTACTTCAAATACAATGTTATTACTAAAGTCAGCAACAAAATCAGCTAGTATTTGAGACTTAATTGCAGTTCTAGGCTGATAGATTATTTCATGCTCACTTAATTTTATGGCCCACTTGTATAATCTTCCTAACAATTCTTGTTTATTCAGAATATTTCTTAAAGGCTATGAGGTCACAACAGTGATTGGGTGGCATTGAAAATAGGGGCGTAATTTTCTAGATGCCATTATTAAAGCTAAGGCTAACTTTTCTAGATGTGGATATCTAGTCTCAGCATCTAGCAAAGTTTTACTTACATAATAGATTGGTGATTGTTTACCTTTTTCTTCTCTTACCAATACTGCACTTACAACAATTTCTGTGACAGCCAGGTAGATGTACAATCTTTCCCCTTCTTTTGGCTTTGAAAGCAGTGGTGGTTGCGATAGATAAATCTCCAGGTTCTTGAGGGCTTGCCGACACTTTTCAGTCCATTCAAACTGATTCTGCTTTTTGAGAACTGAGAAGAATTTAAAACTTTTTTTCGGAAGATCTAGAAATAAACCTACCCAAAGCTGCTATTCTCCCTGTCAGTCTTTGAACTTCCTTTTTATTTGTTAAAATATCAGGTATTTCCTCTATGGCTTTAATTTGAGCGGGATTTACCTCTATTCCTCTGTTTGATACAAGGAAACCCAAAAATTTGCCTGATTGCACTCCAAAAGCGCATTTCTCTGGATTTAACTTCATATTATACCTGCGTAAAATATCAAAAGCAGTAGAGAGGTGCTGGAAATGGTCTTGTGCTTGTGTTGATTTTACCAACATGTCATCAATGTAAACCTCCATCATTTTTCCCAGATGTTCTTGGAACATCTTGGTCACTAACCTTTGATAGGTGGCTCTAGCATTTTTTAGGCTAAAAGGCATGACTTTATAACAATAAGTCCCCCTATTCGTGATAAAGGAGGTTTTTTCCTCGTCTAGAGGATCCATTTTAATCTGATTATGACCAGAATATGCATCTAGAAAGCTTAATAATTCATGACCTGCGGTGGCATCAATCATTTGATCTATATGAGGCAATGGGAGTGAATCTTTGGGGCATGCTTTGTTTAAGTAAGTATAATCTACACATACTCTCCACTTGCCATTCTTTTTAGGTACAACCACGGTGTTTGCTAACCAGTTAGGGTATGTTACCTCTCATATCGAACCAATCTTCAAGAGTTTTTGTACCTTTTCATCAATCACTTGGTTCTTGAATGGTCCTTGCTTTCTTTTCTTCTGCTTAACAGGTACGAAGGATAGATCTTCATTTAATTTATGAGTATCACTTCTAGTGGAATGCCTGTCATAACTGAGTGGGACCACGCAAAGCAGTCTGCGTTAGCCTTTAAATAACCAATTAACTTACCTGTTCGAGCGGAGTCTAGCCTCGTGCCTATATACGTTTTCTGCTCAGGCTTTTGTTCGGATAATGGAACAGCTTCGAGCTCTTCCATAGTTGTTTTGATGTTATCATCTTCCTCCGGTTCACGAATGACGTCCGGTCTGGAATCTTTTTCTGTGTGGTATAGTACACCTTCCGTGGTAACTTGATTTTCCTTCTCGTATGTATTTTTTTTCGTACTCGTTTCAGCAATAATACCTTCCGTACCTATTTGAGCAGTAATTTCCTCCATGCCTGTTTGGGCGATGATACCTGCTTGGGAGACTTCCTCATCTCGTAATTCTTCCACCTCTATTTTCTTGTTGTAGTGTACCACAAAATTTATATTTTTTACGGTCTGTTGATCTCCTTTGATTTGTTGAATCCCCCATTCAGAGGGAAATTTAATTACTTGATGCAACGTGGAGGGTATAGCTTTCATGTCGTGGATCCATGGTCTTCCAATGATCACGTTATAAGCCATGTGAGTATCGATGAATTGGAACCTAGCTCTTTTGATCACCCCCTCAGCATAAGTGCTAAGCTCAATTTCTCCTTTTGTTATAACTGTAGAGTTATCAAACCCTGATATAGCTCGTGCTTTTGGGATTACTTGATCCCCCAGCAGCATTTCTTCCACGACTCATAGCAAAATGATACTGACTGAATTGCTTGGATCAATCAACACTCTTTTCACATTAGTGTCATGAATAAGTAAATATATTACCAGAGCATCGTTATGTGGAAGCATTAATCCGCTACTATCTGCATCATCGAAGGTTATATCGTCTTCTTCACGAGCACGTTTCCCGTGTGTAATTGTGAACTTTGTGGTTATTTTGCAAATCACTCCGTTTACTTCTTCACCCCCATGTATTACGTTTACGGTTCATTTTGGAGAAGGAGGATTTGGGGGCTCCTGCATGTTCCTCATGTATGCCTGTTTACCTTTATCACTAAACAATCTGTTAAATTTCCCTGTTTTAACAAATTTTCTACTTCACCTTGTAAAAATCTGCAATCCGCAGTTTTGTGCCCATGATCGTTGTGAAATTCACACCAGTGATCTGGGTTTCTTCTACTTGGATTTGACTGCATATCTTTGGGCCACTTAACCTTGTCTCCCATGTTCTTTAATATTGATACAATTTCAATAGTACTTTCATTAAAGGTATGATCCCCAATTTGAGTACTACCTCTAGGTCGTTCATCTCGATCTTTTCTAGATCTAGACGAGGATGAGACTACATGTCTTTCTTGTGGTCTATAGTCCGACCTAGTGTTTTCGAACTTGGAGCATATATCGCGTCCCTAGGGTCCTAAGTAAGGATCGTACAGCTTTTACCTGATCTTCTATTTGATTCAGGACGTCTGGATCTGGAATGATCTTCATCTCTTGAACGAGCAATGACATCTTCTTCTATTCTGAGTTTAGTATTGTACCTGTTATATACATCGTTCCATGTTGTGGCGGGGAATTCTCTCAGATTATCCTTAAGTCGCCTGGTGGATTTTGAGCTTTTATCATTCAAGTTGATTGCAAATGCCATGACTGCCCAATTATCAGGCACCCTGGGCAACTGCATTCTTTCTCGTTGAAACCTGTCTACAAACTCACGGAGTAGTTCCGTGTCTCCTTGTTTTATTTTGAATATGTCTTTCATTCTCTTCTCAACTTTTTGTGCACCAGAGTGTGCATTTATAAACGAATCTGAAAGATCAGCAAAAGAGTCAATAGAATTTTCAGGGAGAAGAGAATACCAGGTTAGGGCCCCTTTGGTAAGTGTTTCCCCAAATTTTTTGACAAGGACTGATTCAATCTCTTGTTTCGTTAAGTCGTTGCCTTTTACCCCAGTAGTGAAAGCAGTCACATGGTCACGTGGGTCAGTTGTTCCATCATATTTGGGAACGTCAGGCATTTTAAACTTCTTGGGTATAGGCAAAGGTGCCGCACTTGGCTTCCAAGGTTGTTGAGAATATCTATCAACATCGATGCCTTTGATGACAGGTGGTACACCAGGAATTTGTTCGATGCGATCGTTCTGCTCCTTCATCTGTTTTTGCATGGTTAGCAGTAAATTTTGTAATTCTGAGTTATTGGATATACCTGGTCTCGTTTCGAGAGATTCATTAGGAGTATCTCCTCTTCTTGAGTTTTTCAACCCAGATTGAGGATTTTCCATGGTGATGGTGTTATTGGGAGGTGGCGTCGGCGGTGTAGGTAATGCTGCCGGTAATCCTCTCGCAAATTCTTGCAAAGCTTGGCTCACATACTCTGCAATCATTTGCTTTACACGATCTTGTTCCACAGTTTGATCATTATTACCATTGTTGTTATTGGATCTTTCTGGGGATTGTTCCCTCGAACCACGTGGGGTTCCTGAAGGTGATGGAACTGGGGTTCCACTTCTTTACTGGTTGTTGTCGTTGGGATTTGACATAATTCAAAGGATATCACTTGGAAAGTAAACAAAGAGTATCAGTTTCCCGGTAACGGAACCAGTTTGTTTAACCAAAGAATTAGACCCTTTGGCTAAAGCTTATTTTTAATATGAATACGGGTTACTGATAATCAAGATAATGGGAAAAATGAATAATAAACAATATTGCAGAAATAAAAGATCGATGTTGATTGTATTCGAGAATCATATGCCTTTACAAGTTGTATTCCCCTTCCTTATATAGGAGATTCTTATAACATACGGTTCTTGCTATGGTTACTCATTAATGACTAATTATGACATTAATGAGGCGTTACAAAGGATAAAAGTAATTGGGTTTCAGTTGCATAACGTTCGAGTAATCAATTGTGGGTCCCTGAATCTGCTCGTAGCTTTGTATAAATTCATTCTGACCGTGCCTCTCTCCCGTTTTGATCAAGTTGGGTTTCTCGTGGCTGATAAGTTCGTGGGTTTACTGAACGGTGCCTCTTTGTACTGTATCTCTTCAAGGAGTCACGTCCAGCTGTCGCGTTTTCCTGTGTTTATGTGACTAGCTGAGTTGTCAAAAGCTGGCTTACGTGTGAAACTCTTTTTTTACCAATACAATGTGTATAATTAGGAGTAATTTTTTATCTAATCAAAACTCACAAATATCAAGCAGTTGTATAATGATGAGCCTATACTTTCAAAATATGCATTGGTGGTTGTTCTAAATCGGCATTAACCCATGCACCTTTTAAAAATGCACCTACTTTAATTTATTCTTGCATGGAAATTGTATGGGTCAAAATCTGTTTTTAGAATATTTAAGCCAAGATAATACTAAGGTAAGAGTTTCCAAGTCATCGTTTGTCGAAATGGCCCGAGAAGCATCGAAGTCTATGATTGAAGAGTCAACGAGAGTTGTAGTCGGGGTGTAAACAAGGGTCGAGGTCGAGTATCGTTGACAGAATTGTAATGACTAGTTTTCAAGATAGGATACTAAAGAGAATATTCTAGTGGATATTCTCTGCACTTGTACTATTAGGGTTTCTTAGGAACATGTCTCATATAAATTGAAAGAGAGACAATGATAGGGAACATGTGATATTCATTTGTAAAGAACACACTTTGACTTAATGATTCAGCTCTTACTTGCTAAGATACAAACATCACCTTTTCACTGAGATTCTTGCCCATACTTTTCCACTAGATCCGGGAATAACTCGAATATTCAAGGGATTGTCTATCATTCATCATTGTCAGGAAGAACATCCATTTATCCCATCTTTTCTTGGGTAACTCATTACCTCTATCAACATAAATATCATTTATTGCTATTCATTGTTATTGAATGCAACACAATTATTTCTGATTTTTGGAATATTTATTACACATCATTGTTATTTACTGACCACATTGCGTGGTATATATTGCTTCTTTAAGAACCTCATCTAGGATATTATTATTAGCTAAGATTAACCCATTTAATATAAATTTAATTATTTGAACCAAGATCTATATTTTTTGGTCAAACATAAATGAGCATCACCAACCATGTTGTTGGGCAAAACTTGTTTTTCATATATGGAACCTTGGAAAAAGAAAAAGAGAATGAGAATCATTACCAGATTAATATTTACCCTTTTCATGGTTGTTCCATTGACAGTCAATTTGGGACTTCCCAATTAATAGCCTTGTATGGGGTAAAATATGCTCATATTTAATGATCGCATGAGGAAGCGACACGTGGGACCGAAGTCAGAAGATAGCCAAATCAGAAGGCAATGATCTAACTTGTCATCAGAGAGAACGATACTCATAAAGAAAAATTAAATGCCGTCATCCGGTAGCATTCAATACAGAATATTCTACTACATTAAGTGTATGATCCGTTACAGAGAATAAGGCATTCACTGCCCACCTTTACACATTCTTCAATCGCCCTCGTAATTGTCATTATAAAAGAGGAGCTTAATCCTAGGACCTTGGTCCCTATGTATACTATAAATAGTGAGCTCTATCATCATTGTATGAAAAAGAATTTTCTGAAAAAAATATACTATACTTCATCAAAAGCTCAAATAACATTTTACTTTCTTATTTATTTGCATTGTTCTTATTGCTCCTGGTAGCTTTGCGCCCGGAACAAAGATATTTTCCGTTTCTCTCAATTTTTAGGCTAAGTCTTATATTTCTGTCTAATTTGTCTGTTATTTTTGGATCAATTAATTCACTTATCTATAAACCACGTATAAATTCAACTATACCATTTTATATGTAAACAGTTTGGTGCCCACCGTGGGGCATAGACAGTCGTGTAATTGAATTGATGTCTACATCTGTTACTAACTTGTTTGATTCTTTGTTCTTAGCAAAAATCATTAAATATGGCAGATAATAGTGTTAACAACACACACAATGTTGAGGCCCAAGGAAATCACCCTAAGCACGAGGATTCAATCAGTGATACCCGCAATAAGGGGAACAAGTCCACGCCGGTTCACGGAGGCTAATATCCGCGACATGTTCGGGAGGCGACTCCTAATGATGCTGAGAAAAGTACGTCGTTGAAGCAGTCAGGGTCTTGCAAGATCAACATGAAGCCATTATAGGCCATCTCACAGGACAGGATAAGGTCATGACAGAGCTGAAGCAAGCGTTGTTGGGCGCTTACAACAACACGATAGACAAGGCCTAGTTCTTATCGATGCTCCCCCAAATCAAATAACGCAGAGGGTCGACAAAAACACCCCGAGGGGTGAAGTTGGCTTCGATGGGGCCGGGGGAGAGGATCATGTCACAACAACGAGAGTGATCCCTTTAAAATCAAACTCATGTGATTTATGAGATAAGTAAACGCCCGAATGGATCAAATTTTGGGCACACCACCAGTCCTGGAGGGGTCGGACTCAAAGAAGTACACGCAATTGCCGTACAAAACAAGCGCGGCACTGAAATTGATCCCGAAGTAGTTTAAAATGCCAGACGTGCCGAAGTATGATGGGACTTCAGATCCTTATGAGCATATCACCACCTATACAACAGCGGTGAAGGGAAATGATTTAGCTCCCCACGAGATTGAGTCAGTTTTGCTGAATAAATTTGGAGAGACTCTTACGAAGGGAGCCCTGACGTGGTATTCGCTTTTGCTAGAGCATTCCATAGACTCATTTGAGATGCTAGCGGAATCTTTCATCAAGGCCCATGTTAGGGCCATAAATGTACAGGTCTAGAAGGCCGATATATTCAGGATTACGCAAGGAGAGTCTGAGTTACTACGGGAGTTTGTAACCAGGTTCTAGAAGGAAAAGATATTGCTCCCGCTCGTACCGGACGAATGGGCGGCTGAGGCATTCACCAAAGGTGTGAATTCGAGAAGTTTCGACACTTCCTAGAAGTTGAAAGAAAGTTTGCTCGAGTTTCAAGAAACAACTTGGACGGGTGTTCTCAACTGGTACGAGTCAAAGATAAGGATTGAGGATTACCAGCTCGGTTTCCCGATGTCGGTTAAGGGTTAGGATCGGGATAAGATAAGGAAAACCCGAAAGAAGATTTCGACATAGATCGATACTCTTTGACGAGTCGATTTCTGCGCTATGAATGGGCCAAAGGAAGTGGCAGAGATTTTTGGTCGGGCGGATAGATTCGTTACCGATAGAAGAATTGATCGCGACTGAAATAACATGTCATTATAGAACAAGGAAACATCAGGTTCTCAAGATTCTTCCTACCCCAGACTTTCCGAATACAACTTCAACGTCAGTGTAGTGGAGCTGGTGTCGGCTATGAGGAACACTAAAGAAGCACGGTTCCCGAAGCCAATGAGATCTGATCACAGCTAGAGGGATCCTAACTTGTGGTGCGAATACTATGGGACAAACGGTCACCGGACTGGGGACAGTCAGCATTTGCAGGAAGAGGAGGCAATATTGCAGAAAAACGGCCATCTCAAGGATTTTTTAAGTGACTGGGCTAAAATCAACTATGGTCACAATCGTGATAATGCAAGCCTATTTGACCTTTTTTTCTGTTGAAAATATTTTTTGTTTTTGCTAAAGGTATTTGTTGAATCAAGGCACTGCATAGTTTTAAAGATTGACAAATGCCAACTCAGTTGAACCAGGTCTATCAGGGCAAACATAGTCAAACAGACCCATTGGCATGAGAAGCGTCCATGCACAGGAGATAAACATTATCTGTGAACTAAGAGGTAGGACAGAATCGAGATCAAGGAAGTTGAGATAAACTCAAACTCTTCCACCAAGGAAGAGTTGTATTAGAAATGAACGACAATGTCTCAACTTCTGATTCTATAAAATGTTGAAGCATTCCTGCTGAAAAAATAACGCACAAACACAGAAGTGAAACAAGAACTGAAAGCAAAATTACCAAAGCAATTTGGCAAGCAGAATCCTTGTGCGACACAAAAGCTACTTGAACTAGCTAGAAGAACCAGTTCCATCTGTTGTCTTTTGAGTCTAGTTGTTTGTAGTAGGTGATTACATATTGTATCTTTCAGCTTTATCAAGAAGCAATTGTAATAGGTACACACTGTTCAAGTTAGAGGTAACTTGAAGTTTGTCGCAAATAGTTAGAGGCTAGTTTGCCACAAAGGGATTATAGTTAGTCCTTCGGTTTACAAAAGAGTTTATTTTGTAAATGATGTTTGGCTTGTTGAAATAGTGAAGAGTTTGGGAAAATCCTACTGGGAAGTTGGTCGTGGTTTTTTCACCTTAAGCCAGGTGTTTTTCCACGTAAAAATTGTTGTGTTCTTTAGATTTTACAATTACTTTTCCACAAACTGTAGAAGTTGGAACACTAAGAAGAACCAGGTTCTTCTATAACGACAGCACTCGAAAATTGGACACCACACAAATCACCCCTCCCCCCTTCTTGTGTGGTATTGACGCATAAAAAATCAATTGGTATCAGAGCGGGTTATCCTTGAAAAGGCTAACACCTTGGAAAAGATCAAAATGAGTGAACCACCTGAAAACTGAGAGGGTCAATCAACTGCAAGGCCGCCACTCTTTAATGGCCAGTATTACTCCTGGTGGAAGAACATGATGAAGGATCACCTGATTGGAGAAGACTATGAACTTTGGGACATAGTCACTAATGGTCCTCTAGCCACCATGAAGAAGACTGCTGAAAGAGAAGATGTACCAAAAACTATAGCTGACTGCACTGCTGAGGATCTGAAGAAATGGGAGAAAAATGCTAAGGCCAAAAAGTAGCCAGTTTGTGGACTAGGTCCAGACGAGTATAGTAGGATTCAAAGCTGCACCACTGCCAAAGAAATCTGGGATACCTTACAAATAGCTCACGAAGGAACACCACAAGTGAAAACATCAAGAGGTACTCTACTATACTCTCAGTATGAAAACTTTACTGTGAAAGAAGGAGAGAAAATTCAAGAAATGTACACAAGGTTCACAACTCTGACCAATGAACTTAAGTCTCTTGGTAGAGTCATTCTTGAAGAGGACAGGGTAGAGAAGATCCTGACAAGGGTCTTACCAGTTTCTTGGGAAAGTAAAATCATTGTTATCCAGGAATCCAAAAATATGGCAACCCTCATATTGGACGAGCTAATTGAAAACCTCACTGCCTATGAACTTAGAAGGCAGACAATGAAGATGGATGCTCCAAAGAAGGAAAGGAGTCTAGCACTGAGAATTACTGAGGGAGCAGATCTGGAGGAAGATGAGATGGCCATGATTACCAAAGAATTCAGAAACTTTCTCATAAGGAAGAAGGGCATCTCTAGAGGTGGAAACTACAACAAAGCAAAAGCTCCAGAAAGGCCAACCAACGAGGGATGCTACAAGTATGGAAAGACTGATCACCATATCAAGAATTGTCCTCAGTGGGAAGTGGAATGGAAAAAGGAGAGGTTTGAAAGAAGGAACAGGAAGAAGGAACTGGTCCAACCCAAGAAAACCACAACGAAAGCTATGGTTGCTGCTTGGGGAGAAAGCTCAGATGAAGAATTAGAAGATGGTGAGAATGAAGAACAGGTGCTCATGGAAATTGGCGAATCTGACGAGGAATCATATGAAGAACCAGAGGTAAGTATATCCCATCTCAACAAAAAAAAAAGTTCCTATCTAAAGAAAAACTCTCTGAGTTGCTACTTGATTTCATGGATGATTCCGAAGAAACAACCAAAGAGAAAGATCAACTCTCTAAAGAGTGTGCAATGCTAAAAGTAAAATGCATGAACCTGGATATCAAAGTAAGTGAATCTAAAAAGAAAAACATTGTCTTGATGAGCCAGGTTCATCCACTCGAAACTAAGATTCTAGTGCTAAAATCTGAAAATTTAAAATTAAAGCTAGGAACTAGTAAAAAGGTTGTTGATCATTCTTATATCATGTTAGAATAAAATGTGGGAGAACTAAAAGATAAGATGTATACTAATGATGAACAGATAAGGACTCTTAAAGAAGAACTTGGTAAGTCAAACATGAATTAGATCGAACTTGTAAATGGAATAAATCCTCTGATGCTTTGACATGGCTTCAAGAAAATCATAGTAGCAACCGGAGATGAATTGTCTTTGGGAGTAAATTGCCCAAGTGGGATCCCAAAAGCAAGTATCTCACTCTCCCTGAGAATAAAATTTTCACCCACTGTGGTAAGACTGGTCACTACAAAATTGAGTGTACTGCAAAAGAGCTGGCCAGTCGAAGAAATGAGAGTTTTGTTAAAATAAAAAATTGGTTACCAAATTGGGCCAGAAAAAGCTTAATTGACCTTTTCTCTCATAGAAAGGACCCAAACTAGTTTGGGTTCTTAAGACTAACCCATGATTTCTTTTTGTAGGTTCAAGTGAGAGGAAGCATCCAAATTTGGTACTTGNATCTATGTCATAGACTTGTCCACACTATCAGAAAATGAACTCACTTGCTTAAGTGTGTTGGACAGTGATCCCCTCCTTTGGCACAAAAGCCTTGGTCACGCAAGTCTAAATCGGCTC
This sequence comes from Nicotiana paniculata, assembly GCA_005239505.1. Lineage (NCBI taxonomy): Eukaryota > Viridiplantae > Streptophyta > Magnoliopsida > Solanales > Solanaceae > Nicotiana > Nicotiana paniculata. The sequence goes on along the minus strand of ML351214.1, from coordinate 4,895 downwards.
AACAAATTAGTCTCCAAGGACTTAGTAGTAGGGCTTCCTAACATTAAGTTCAAGGAAGACAAAGTTTGTGAGGCATGTGCAAGGGGGAAGCAGGTAAGATCCTCTTTCAAAAGCAAGAAAATGGTCAGTACCTCCAGGACGTTGGAACTGGTTCATATGGACTTATGTGGTCCTATGAGAACTCTGAGCAGAGGTGGTAAGAAATATGTAATGGTGCTAGTTGATGACTACTCAAGGTTCACTTGGACCTTATTTCTGACATCTAAAGATGAAGCATTTGATAAGTTCACTTCATTTGTTAGAAAAACTCAAAAACAGTTAGGAAATCAACTAGCATCAATAAGATCTGATCATGATACTGAATTTGAGAATGCAAAGTTTGTTGAATTCGGTGATGAACATGGTATAAATCACAACTTTTCTGCCCCTAGAACCCCACAGAAAAATGGGATTGTTGAAAGAAAGAACAGAACTCTTGAAGATATGGCTAGAACCATGCTTCTTTCTAGAAAACTACCCCATAGCTTCTGGGCAGAAGCAATAAACACTGCATGCTACATAATAAATAGATGCATGACCAGACCACTGGTAGAGAAAACTCCTTATGAATTACTTAAAGGGAGAAAGCCCAACATATCCCACCTTAGGGCTTTTGGATGCAAGTGCTTTATGCACAACAATGGCAAAGATTCCCTAGGTAAATTTGATCCCAGAAGTGATGAGGGAGTATTCTTGGGATATTCATCACATAGCAAAGCTTATAAAGTATATAACAAAAGAACTATGTGTGTAGAGGAGAGTGTGCATGTTGTTTTTTATGCAACTAACACTCTTTCTGAGAGACAGAAACCAGAAGATGAGGAGCTTGGACTAGTCAGAAGCAGCGAACAAAATGAAGCATCATGGAAGATGGACCAGATGATGGACCAGGTCCAACTACCCCAAGCAACATGACAGGGGGGAACTCAACAACAAATCACTCTGGACCTTGGCCCTGATCCTGCTCCACAACAATTGGTGCTCAAACAACACAGATATCAAAACTCTCATCCTCTTGAGAACATCATAACAGATTTGGCATCCGGAATCAAAACAAGATCATCCTTGAAAAATATGTATGCGTTTGATGCCTTTTTGTCCTTAATCGAACCAAAGAACATTGCTGAAGCTTTACAGGATGCTGACTGGGTAAATGCCATGCAAGAAGAGCCGAATCAATTTGAAAGAAGACAAGTATGGCACTTAGTACCCAGACCACTAAACAGATCAGTGATTGGCACAAAGTGGGTCTTCAGGAACAAACTCGATGAGGATGGAACGGTTACAAGAAACAAGGCCAGACTGGTTGTCCAAGGATATAGTCAAGAAGAGGAAATTGACTATGATGAGACCTTTGCACCTGTGGCAAGGCTGGAGGCAATCAGACTTCTTATAGCATTTGTTGCATACATGGAATTCACTCTCCATCAGATGGATGTAAAAAGTGCTTTCCTTAATGGCTATTTAAAGGAAGAAGTATTTTTCAAACAGCCTCCAGGTTTTGAAAGCAAGGAGACACCTGACCATGTATAAAACCTTGACAAGGCGTTGTATGGACTCTAACAAGCACCAAGAGCATGGTATGAGCGGCTATCGAAATTCCTGCTAGAACATGGATACAAACGATGTAAAATTGACAGTACCTTGTTCCTAAAGGAAAAAGGTAAGGATCTCCTAGTTGTGCAAATATATGTGGATAATATCATATTTGGGGTAACCTCTGACAAATTGAGTAAGGAATTTGCTAAACTTATGGGGAGTGAGTTTGAGATGAGTATGATGAGTGAGCTAAACTTCTTTTTAGGCTTGCAAATCAAGCAAAACTCAAATGGAACAAATATCCATCAACAGAAATATGTGAAAGAATTACTCAAAAGATTTAAAATGGAAGACTCAAAAGAAATTGACACCCCCAGAGCCACAACTACAAAATTAGATGTGGATGAACCTGGTTCATCTGTTGATCAAAAGTTATACAGATGGATGATTGGGTCTTTATTATATTGTGTTCAGTGTTCAGTGTAGGATTGTGTGCTAGGTTTCAGGCAAATCCAAAGGAGTCTCATCTAACTGCAGTGAAGAGAATTCTGAGATATCTGAAGGGCACTACTGATTTATGTCTTTGGTATCCTAAAGGTAGTAATTTCGACCTTGTAGGATATGCTGATGCAGATTATGCAGGTTTCCTGGTTGACAGGAAAAGTACCTCAGGCATGGCTCACTTTTTGGGATCTTGCCTTGTGTCTTGGGCCACCAAGAAACAAAACTCAGTAGCCTTGTCTACTGCTGAGGCTGAATACGTGGTTGCAGCCTCATGTTGTGCCCAGTTGCTATGGATCAAGCAACAACTCATGGATTTTGGTATAAAGGTTGGATGCATTCCTATTTTCTGTGACAATACTAGTGCAATTAGCATGACGAAGAACCCGGTTCATCATAAGAGAACCAAGCACATAGATGTCAGACACCATTTCCTAAGAGATAACTATGAAAAAGGAATGATCTCAATTGAATTATGTGCTACTAACAAACAAATTGTTGATATCTTCACTAAGGCACTAAGTAGGGAGCATTTTGAGAGAAACATGCTAGAATTAGGGATGATTAAGATCACCTAATTGAAAAACAAAATGGTTTTTTTGGCTAGAAACACTAAAGTAGGTAACTAACCAGACTAATCATTGCTCAGTATCATGACTTTACTGCCATACTCTTTTGTCATGTATTAATATGATTCCCTGGCTACTAATGATATTTTTCTATCTTTGTAAATTGAGGCAAATTAAAGACTATAACACGATGAACCTGGTTCATTGTTGTTGGTTCATCTGACTGACAAGGTACGTGCTCATCACCATACACTTATTGAAATAATTATAGCCACACATGAGCAGGACTCTATCTATTTGGTTCAGTTCAAATTCTCAGTACTTATCCCAAAATGAACCAGTTTCAAAGAGTCCCATCGAACCTTAATTAGCCTAGATTTAGGAAGTTATAATCGTCTAATCAGTGTCAATCCTGAAGCAATTAGACTCCCATTTGACCAAGAATTATGCTCGTTGCATAATTAATAACCACATCTTTAAAAGGCCATCATTACCTCCCCTATTCAAAAGCATAATCGGTGAACCAAGTTCATCATTCCTCTCATACCAAAGCGATCAACATTCTTCTCTCCCCAAATATTCATAACAATGACTTATACACCACCCCTACTTCATCTTCATCAACCACCTGTGATTACGAGGTCGGTCTTGATGATACTGGTTCAAATTCTCTATCGATACAAAGATCACATTCTCCAACCAGGTCTTCAACCCCCCAAAATACTCCAGTTCCTGAATCTATCCCTGAACCCACTCCTTCACCCAAATCAGTCCCAGCCGTTACACCTAGCCCCACTCCTGCCCCCAGAAAATGTAGAGTAAAGATGTTGGCCAGGAAAACATTTGCCTATGGTTCTCATGCAAGAAAATTGAATGAGATACTTTAAGAAAGCAAGGTCCAAGACTCTAAATATTCAAGCAAGTCTTTCAAATCTGCAAATGAGGATGAAGCACCGGGTTCATCTGACACTGACAAGGGAAATCTTGAAGTTGAGTCTGCAACTGAAATGGTTGAAAGCAGTTTCATCTTGATTGGGCCGACAGTGTATGTAGAGGTACCGGATAGGCGAAGAAAAATTGGTAAAAACATAAACATTGAGAGAGGGAGAAGGCAGTTCAGAAAGGGGATCTGGGAAGGATGGTGCTACTATGGCTATTGGTGGCCTCGCTCTTGTGATTGGTGAGGAAGGAATCAAAGTTTCAGGGGGAAGCAATTTTGGGGAAGAAGCAGCAAGTCTGGAAAGTCTACAACAAGCAGTAGATTAACCTGGTTCATCTATTGAGGAAACGTTGGCTGAGTTGATGAAAAAGTTGGGTGAGTCCTACAAACCAAAAAGGAAGAGAACTCCAAAACCCAAGAAAACTAATACACCAGTATCAACCAAGAAGAGGAAAGCTTCATCATTTGATGATGCTCCTGCCCCCAAAGAATCGTGTTACTAGAAGCACAGTCAGGCAAGGAGAAGAAGAATTGGAAAAAGCTCTGAGAAATATCAAGAAGAAGAAGTCTGCCAGGGGAAAGGCAAAAGTTGGAGAGTCTGTTGAGGCAGTTCATGTTGATGACAATGAGATGGACCTGGTCCATCAGAAGGAGAAACCAGCACCAGTTGAGGTTGAAACACCAAAAACCAAGAAAGCTAAGGCTTCTCCCAAGGAGCCAGCATCTGTGTCTGCCACACCCTCAACAGTTTCAAAGAGGACCATGTCTGCATCAAAGAAAGTAAAGATTGTTGATGATGAGAAATGGAGTGGAGAAGAAGAGGAAGTGTCTGGTGAGGAGACTGACAAACTCACAATGTTTGGTAAGCGTATTATCTTGAAAGGGAAGCTGTTTAGAGACCTTGAGGAGTCAGGGATGATTTTTCTGTTGGATACCTTGGATGTACAAGAGTGGAAGGACATGATTATTCACCTTGAGGGAAGACTGGCTAGGAATGAGTTAGTTGAATTTATTGCCAATGCAGTTGTCAAAGATGGCAGAGTATCCTCCAAGGTTCAAGGGGTTGAGATTTCGTTTGATGCAAAGGAGTTGGGGAAGATACTGCATATCCCTTTTAAGGGTTATGATGATTACACAAGACAAAGGTGGCCTAATCTGGATGATTTGCCCTCAGCTCTTCAAATCACAAGGTCCTTTTGTGAGAATGATCAAGAATTGGAGCCTAGAGCAGTGTTTAAAAGTGAGATGAGGCCTCAGCACAAACTGTTCTTCGAGTTTGTGATAAAATTTTTGTTGCCTAGGCAAGA